>OMNW01004687.1:2282-13043 GCA_900303245.1 Selene dorsalis | reverse complement strand
CCACTCCTGAACCATCACAGCTCTTTTCTTGTCTCTTCATTCTTGTCCTAGAGGATATTTTAAGCAACAAAGCCCCCTGAGTCCACTGTCTTACGCACACACACACACACGTGCAACACAGCTATTCCTTGCTACTGCATCTAACAAAATCATCACAGTGCAATGGAAACCTTCAGAGCTGCTGGCAAATGTTGGAAACAAGGGTCAGGGAGCCAACACATGTTAAAACACAGGAGGGCATGAATCAGTCAGCCTTCTCTTCTCACACACTCACACACACACACAAACCTACCATACACACCCATATGTCACCAGAAAATAACGCTATGTAATGTAAGGAATATTCCTGGGTGCTATCAGCCATTTGTCACACCAACTCTGAGCCAGTGCAAGCTGCCTTAGCGCATAAATTTGTACATTAGTGCCACCTGGCACTACTACCCACAGCTACTGTTGACACTGTTAGTCTGTAAAATCTTACAGTGCTCAGCGATGAGAAGTGCTCATCTGACACACAGTGAACACAGCAACCTTAATGAAGCACAGCAGCAGCACTTTCCATAGACAAACAGATGTCACACAGGAGAATAAACAGGAGATTTTCTATGGTGTTTCAACGGGTTTTGTTTGGCAGGCTCTTGAGTTGCTGGTCAAGTTACTACCCCATGAATCCTCATGAAAGTAGAAAGTCGTGGATCTTTACTTGTTCTTTCTCTTCATAGTGTGTTGTTTTTGGAATTTTACTTTTACAATCCGAAATTGCTCCAAATGTGTAATGGAGGCCGCGAGCGTGCACACTGTAACAGGCCTATTTTGTCTCTTAAAATTCTTTCATTAAAACTGGTGAAACTCTCAAACCACAGTATGTGCAGAACACAAACAGACACCCACAACCACAGACAAACACACTCCACACAACATCTTCTCATTAAACAAACGTTTTTGTGGTTTATCCTCAAAATTGCTCATTTCCTCTAATTTCCTTGCATTGTGCATTTGAACATCCTAACATTTGGCACAGTAGAAACATCCAGTAAAACCCCAGCTCTCTAAATCAAGTCCAGCTTTGAGAGGCAGTGTGCAAACATGTCATTTTACATTAGCCCTGAGGGGGAGGAGAGAACAGCCATCGCCAACCAATACTTTTGAATAAATTAAACCCCAATTTGCACTTAAGTTGACTCCACTCGTCACATGACAGGGGACGAAAATCACACAGAGAACAAAGAAGTTAAAAGAAGGTGTGGAAAACATGAAGCACACTCTCTCTTTAGTCAGCACTCTACCTGCTGGCTCCCATCATCAAATGAGAATGAGCCAAAGGAGTAGGGAGAGAGTGCAGGAGAGAGAAAGGAGTAAGAGAGAGAGAGGGAGGGGGGGAAAATGACGCTATGGATTAACTGTCTTTCATGCTGAAAATATACATCCCCAGGCGCTTGGCGCTGAATTATTAATTCAAATTTGTCAGAGAAAGAATGAGAGAAATCTATTGACGGGGAGACGGGCCCTTTAATGGTCTCATTAAAGGGGAGGCTTCCCACACCAGGCACCTTCTGTACTGCTGCAGGAGTTTTCAGGGCAGTGGAGGGTTGGAGGGATGTACTTGACCCCCCAATGATTTTCTGTCACTTTATCATAAACAAGAAAGGTTGACATGCCCCTTCATTCCCCATGCCCTCCCTCCACCACCACACAAACCCTGTGTGTAATTAGCCAAGGGGTTCAAAAGTGCAGTGAATGTAAACGAGGTTCGCATGCATGCCTTGATACAGACAGACGCGGCCACAGCACACACGCGCACACGCTGCGTCCACTTCTACTGTTGCTGACAGGTACAAAAACGTGAGAGGTGAAGTCTAGAAGAGCCTGAAGAGTCACCTTTCAGGTACAGCCATATTGATTTCTAATTCTTTCAAATTTCCATTTCCCCATTTCACTGCTCCATAGATCATTTCCACAGATTAGACCAAACACAGTGACTTTCTTTTTTTTTTTTTTTGTCTGGAGCTCTGCCCATTAGATATGTGCCTGTCAGTCATGTGTTAGTGTCATTAGCCGCATATGGCTGCATGACTAGAAGCTGTTTGGGGAGGGAGGGGGTTAACCGCTCGTACAACCCAGACGGCATTAAGGAGGTGAGAGAGCAGGGACCTGTGGGTGCACCACGTTGTCCGAGGTCGACTCATTGAAAGGCATTTGGCTGTGCCTCCAGGGGGGCTAAAGAAGGGGGCAATATGAAGAGGAGGGTGGAGGACTAGAGGGACCACAGAGGACTAAGCACCAGCTTCATTGCTGATTCAAGTCTCTCAGTATCCCTCTGGCAAATGGATTTTCATAATGCTGAGACAATGTGATTTTTTTCTCCTCCGCTGCAATATGATTTTCATCCTAGCGAGTCCACTGCTTGTCAGAAATGAAAGGTAGCAAATGAGGCCATCTGACAAAAATATTTTAAGCCACAATAGATAACCAAAATAAAACAAAACAAAAAAGTTTTTTGAGCACTGTTCTGAGTTGAAACATATTTAGATTTTTTCCGATAGCAAACTGTCACTAGGTTATCTCAAACCACTAGATGTGCAGCCTGAGCTCTTTTGAGTCTATTAGAGCAACCAAAGCTAATTTTTATTATCGATTAATCAAGCAATTACTATTCCACTAACTGATGAATCATTTAATCTGGAACATGTCCACGTTTACATCCTTAAATTGCTTATTTTGTCCAATGAAAATTTGAGAAGCAAAGGATATTCAGATACTTGAAGCCATAACATAACAAAAAAGCACCAAAGTCCTGATGTAAGAAGCAGGAAAAAAGAGAATATTTCACTATTAGGCTTAAATAAATTAGTTCAACTGATTTTTTTAAAATTAATTACAAATGTTGTGATACTATCTCACATTTCTTGAGTTAATCTTCTTTTAAACACAAGTGATACATGCTATTCTAAGTCTGAAAATCTGAACCTGACACTGATATTTAACCTCTGTCACTGTGCTCATCTGCTGAAGACCTCACAGCCCACAATAACGCAGCCACAGACAGGATCAACTGATACATGATGTAAATATGTTTTCCACTTCACCTCAGGATAAATTCCCAGCACCTTCCAGCCAGCATAGGCAATGAGAGAAGCTTGTCTCCTTCCTGCTCTGAGCGGCTTCTCTCTTGTTTATTTTATCAGACCTAAGGCACTTTTCCCTTCCTCTCAATATCTCTCGACCTCTCTCCGTCGCCCCACAGAGCCTGCCGACCCATCCTTGGGCGACAGAACTGAACCAGCCGCTACCTGTTTAGCTTAACAACAAACAGCAACGGTTGTCAGCAGAGGTTTGGATTTGGCTTAATATATCCCCGACTGGACCATACTGCTTAATTCTGGTCCTCTGGGTGGCTGAAAGGAGGATTTGATGAGTTGGTGGGCAAATTGAGCCTTCATGCTTTATTCTGTCATGCTGACAACAGCCTGTCCCCAATGGTGGCCTGTTTCCAAGAAGTGTGAGACAGGTATTATTATGCATTGTTAGCGCAGAAGATATTTGGCCTCTGGACATGGGCTCTATGTTAGCTGGAGATCCTTTCACTCCGTTAGATACAGAGGGAAGATTCAAAGGTGAGACTGTAAACTATGCGGTATATGTTATAATAAAGATTTGAACGTTGAGGAGAGGCATTAAGCAAAGTATACAAATGATTATAAAACAATTATTGCCACATGAGTAACAATAAAGAATGAAAAAGCCTGGACAAGGTTTTTAACCCTGACCTACCGTCATCTTATCATTAGCCTTGAACAGCATCTGAAGCCTCTACCCCCCACACACCTTTCCCATGTTAGAATAAAGAGGCCAATGTCTGACAACTTCTGTGACTTTATGAAACTCACAATCTGACAAGCCCACCCACTGCAAACAGTGATTGTCCAGATGGGAAAGAAAGCAGAGTTTGAACTTTTCTCTCTAGCTCCCTTTTAAGAAAAATCTTTTACACAGTCATTTCTGCCACTTTTTGTATGTAATATGTACAACAACATAATTTTAAATAAGATTATCTGCCTTTCATTGTGTTTAGAAAACATATCATACTCTACTGTAGGTTCTTTTTTTTTCTTACTACATCCCTACCTCACTCTCGTATCCTGTTGAACAGTTATTCTGTTAGCCTTTGGTGTATCACGTGTCAAATAACCCCCCCCCCACAACCACACACCCATTAGATGTTAAGAGGCATACAACTCCAGTTTTTACCCCCATCTTTGCCTTTAACGTGGAAGCATCATATCGGTGAAAGGGAATTCCCCAAATGGGAGTTGGAGGAAAACAAGGAAGCTGAGAGCTCCAGGGAGTGAGGAAACAAGGACTGTTCGTCTAATGGGGAAGCAGAGCCTCCTGTAGAGGGGGAAAAAAAAAAAAACAACAACACACAATACCACATGAAATGCTGTCAGTGGAGTGTTTTGATGGGAACTCAAGCTATGTTTGTGAACTTGATGACTTAATGTGTGATGTGATGTGTGACAGTATTGATAAAAATCCAAAACAAAACATGTTGCGTTTCGTCAATTCTAAGCCCAGCGACATATCAGGACAGTGCACCATAACTTAGATAATAGCCTACATAAGTTACACCATTGACCAGGCGGCCATTGCCCCTTGCCCCATGAACCTTATTTGCTTTGATTGCCTTGGCTGCCCTGTTTTTTTAACACTCGCATACACCGACACACAGACACGTTCTGTTATCGACCACGTATCTCTACGTGTAGCTTGCTGTAGGCAGTAATTCTTTTGTCCTCACTTGGCTCTTTCACAGTTAAAGGTCTTTGGGTTCTGTTCTTTCAACACCCTTGTCACTGATTGGAGCCAAGCTGTGAGGCAGATTAATAAGGAGTAAAATAGCGGTGGACAGTGTTGACTTGATAACAATCCAGTAGGGTGCAATAAAGAGGATTTGGCCTGGATGCAGGTTCAAATCTGCAGTCTTTGAAGCACCGCCACTGTAGTAAAAGGTGCTTCAGCTTTGATAGGCTCGTATAAATGCCCGTGAAAGTCCCTATTGGAAGAGGCGAGGCCCTGGTTCCCGCCTATACAGGAAGTGACCAGTTTGTCTTTCACTCACGTTTAATTGGCCAAGTTTACTGACAGCACTTGACTCAATAACCGTTTATGACCCGCAGGTTTTATGTGTTGTTTTTGGACCTGGCAGGAAACATGTGCTGTGAAGTTTGAAAGGCAGAGTGAATTGGCAGCATGTGACTGAGAGCTTTTATTGATTGTGGCAGTAAAACTGTAATGGTGAGAAAACACAGTGTTATTTTGCTATGTATAACTGTTCGCCTTCGACCCGTTTCTTATACTGTATTAAGAAGACATGACTGGAAAGTGGTGTTGGTTTCATGTGAATGTAGGAAAATATTTCTAAAAACCCTAAGATTTAGTGCTACTTTATCAAAAAAGTTGTGTTACAGGATGGAAACACCTTAAAAAACCCACCACCAACAATAAGGCCGTATATACTGTCCTTTGAAACCCTAATTCCTGTCCTGAGAAGGATTTTGTGTGTTATTGTTATGTTTTTAACAGATTATTACATGCTTAAAAATGCTTAACTGACTAAAGCAAAGTGTTACGTTTGTGGCGAAATCATTTTTCTGCACTTTGAATCTTTGACTTTTTCTTGAATCAGGTTTAAGTTTACACTACGCGTGGATATATACAAGCAGGTCTTACACAACTAGGCTGCTTCACTGTATGATGCGGTGTTTTTCCACCTCTTTGCCTTTTTACAGCCATAAACAAAGTGACGACTGCTTGCTTTTGCAGTGACCAATGAACTTTGACACCAAATGATTTTTTTCCTCTTAACTCTGTGTCCACTTTGTGAGGCATAAGATCAGAGTAAAATAACAGAGTGAGTATTTGCTGTGTGTGTGTGTGTGTGTGTCCCTGGAGCAGGTTGATTGTAAAGGGGTGGTCAAAGAGAGTAAAAACATATGCGGACACACACACTCTCTCGCAGCACAGAGCAGATCTAGTCTAATTAAAAAACACAGCGGTGATTTCAGGGGTTCTGTGATAGAGAGAATGAATCTGTGTGTGTGTGTGCTGGTGTGCGTGTGTGTACTTTGTGTGCATTAGGTCGCTGGCTTCAGCATGATCGCCCGTCAAATGAAACAATGTATTCCGCGGGACCTCGGGGTTTCCATTTGAGTATTCGGACGCGGCGCTGCAACGAGCTGTGGCTGTTTTATGTGAAAAAAAGTTGATAATTAGTCCCACAGTGACTGAACGATGAGATGTAGAGAGAAAGAGAGAGCAAGGCAGAGAGAGAGAGAGAGAGGAGGGGGGATGGGGGGGCACAGAAGGAAGAGGAGAGAGCTCTTATGCTTAATACTCCAACCTGACACTGTCTGGGAATCATTAATCAATTGTTTATTTTGTTTGTTCTTTTTTATTACCCACTCTTTTCTCTCCACACCCTTCTCTAGCCTTCAAATGATCAGTAAATTAGAATCAGTCATCAATCTGCTTATCTGATTTCATTAGCCACAAAATTAGGAAAAAATCCTCATCTACCTGAGTGTGTTTTTGTCCGGTTCCTCACTTGTCTGCTGGCTTTTGCAGTTGGGAGCAGATTTCAAGCTATTGTCATTTGTGTGTGTGTGTGTGTGTGTGTGTGTGTGTGTGTGTGTGTGTGCGTGTTTTCTTTTCTTTTCTCTTTTTGGAAGCTCTGATTCATTATTTTTTCAAAAGGAGCTCTGGTAATAATTAGCAATTAAAATGCTGTCTTTTTGCCTCACTTTCCCCTAATTAGCTTGACAGAGACATTGGGTACTAATTCTCTGTAGCTTCCCCCCCATCATCCACACATACACCCATCAAACTCCACTCCACATGCATACTCGCTCACGCAGACACACACAAACACAGACAAATCTTTCTGAGAAACCATGGCAACACCTGTGATCTGGGCCTCACCTTGTCATGTATCTGCACATTTAACCAAATCAAAATCAGGACGAAGCTCTCTCATCCCCAGACTGATTATTAAGCAGCATGAGATGTTTGTTATTGACAGTATCTGTAGCTGCAGAAAACACTTGTCCTTACTCATATTAGCTCATATTAAAATAATTACACAATAAATATTTTTCATGCCCAAACGGTACATTTGCAAAACTACCTCTCCACCTAACTATCTATAATAGATACTGTGCAAGACAGAATTTGCCGATTCAAATTCAAAACTTTATTCCCCTAACACAATCTAATCAGATTTCTTTCTGGCCTTGAATTTGAAGCTTTTCCCCTGTAATCTATGTCCAGGTTTCAATATACTAAGAGGTAATTTATCAGATAGCTCTGAACAAGAATTGGATTTGTTTGTCTAATTTAAAATTCCTCAAGATACAGCACACAATCTTCTTAAGTAAGGCTCTTCTTAGACCAACAAAAATGAAAGAGCAAGAGTTGGACATTGCTAGCAGATGATACCTTGATGATCACTCACAGTGGGGAATATAAACACATCAGAACGAGACTGTTGTTTTATGGCTGTTTCATTTAAATATATGTAGGTTTGTTAGTCTAAAACTGGTGAAGGGTGTTCTGATATCAGTTTAATAAAAGAATAAGCCAACGAACCAAGCGCCAACTCTGAACAATGTGTTGCTTTGCACACTGTTTAGTCAATGCACTTATCATATTTGAGCTCAGTACTCGCAACCAGAATGTTAGGCATTTACAAGAAAAATTGTTAGATGGTTAATAAATATGACAAATCAGAATATATTTGAGACATTAGTCGTGAGGGGAGGTGCACAATTTTCAGCAACTTTTGTGTGCAACTTTCCATGTCTTTGCTATATTCCATTTGTTTCATGTGCAGATGAAAACAAGGCTTTTTTCCTCCCCCTTGTTGACCTGCGTAGGATGCCAGTGTGTTAAAGCCTAAAGCCCACGCTCTGCTGGCTTAGCTTATGTAAGGCTATATTAATGCTTCTTGCTGGGGTTTGGTGGTGTGAACGCTGGTTCAGGAGTCTGATAGGGGGTCAAACAGCTGAGTGGCAGCAGGAAAAAGCACATGTCATGTTTGTTTGGAGGCTCCTTTGTCACAGGACACACCCCCTCTCCCTTTTCCTGCCCTCCTCTTGGCCTTATTTAGCCCCCCGCCATGTCACTCAGAGGTCAGGGTGAGTACGCACATGCTACACGCCAGCTCACACATACACAACACACACACAAAGGGAAGACAAGAGCAGACAGACACACTCACACATGCAAACAGATTGTAATAGCATGGTAGAGTGCATCATAGATGGAAGTG
This sequence comes from Selene dorsalis, assembly GCA_900303245.1. Lineage (NCBI taxonomy): Eukaryota > Metazoa > Chordata > Actinopteri > Carangiformes > Carangidae > Selene > Selene dorsalis. The sequence goes on along the minus strand of OMNW01004687.1, from coordinate 4,717 downwards.
CCTTGAAGGACCTGCTTCTCATTCTCTAGACCTCATTAGCTGCTGATTTATCTCCCCCTCCTTCCTCCTAATGTTCTGGATGGGTGGGTGGATGGGTCTATGTGTGTATGAGAGACTGTGTGTGTGTGTGTGTAGGACAGGGGTACCGTAAAAGAGAAATAAATATTGTGTGTATTTCCATGGATTAGTGTCAGTGTGTGAGAAAACTAGACACAGATACTCTGTCGCTTCACATTAGTCCACTGCAAGCGCACTCAACCTGGGGTCAAACAAATTAATAAAAGATCACACACGTACACACACACACTCTCTCTCTCTCTCTCTCACACACACACAGACACACAGAGCTACCATCTGATTAAATATTCTGCAGCCCTACGCTTCATAATCATGACAAGTACACATGGTGCTCTGGTTCACCATTATCCATTTAGCAAATTTTTTGTCTTGTCTTGCAATAATCTGCTCAAACCCCCAGTGAGCTTATTATTGTCAAGGAAAAGTGCTTATAGCTGCGCAGAAAGGTAGGATTTTGGAAAGATGCAAATGCATTTTGCACAAAGAATTAATAGTTGAAAAAAGACTTCCCACCAAAGAGGAATTCCTGCACTTACACTGCACTCTTCAGTTTGAGTTTGGACTGAGATTGATGCTTTAAAAAATGATCTTTGTCACCTTTTCAGTAATAATGACAACATGTTGTGTTTTGTTATGCTAAAGAGGACGGTGAATAGCGTTAGGTTAAAAGAGCAGCTGTGGTGCTAACATGACTGTAACTCTGCCCTACATAATTCATCGACTCGTGGGGAATGAATCTCTCAGGGGGAGAACCTTTTTTCGCTTTTACCTGATTCCCTCTACAGCAGAATCTCAAGAGACAAATCAGAGGGAAAAAAGAAGAGGAGGGAGGGATATTTCGTCATGCGGTGCATTTTGAAGTCCTCTCTAAAGCAAAAATGAGCCCCAACGAAAGAATTCAACTTGTAACGCTGTCCCCTGATGAATGAGAATGTTAATTACTCTGTGTCAGTGTAATAGAACCACTTGACCCCCGATTTGTTTTCAGATTTAGGATCCTGTGACACTATAATACTACCCTATCTTAAACTATAGTTTCTAGTGAGAGTTCAAAAAAAAAATCTTTAATTTTTTAACCTCTCTAACCTTTCTCTTGCTTCTTCCTGTAGATGTGAAGAATCTGGAGAACTTCCACCTTGTAGAAAGCGTCCAGGAGCAGGTCAACGCAGCACTGCTGGACTACGTCATGTGCAACTACCCGCAGCAAACAGACAAGTTTGGTCAGCTTCTCCTCCGGCTTCCCGAGATCCGAGCCATCAGCCTGCAGGCCGAAGAATACCTTTACTACAAACACCTGAATGGCGACGTGCCGTGCAACAACCTGCTCATTGAAATGCTACACGCCAAGAGAGCTTAGGAGAGGACTGCGCTACCCATGATGCAGCTGTGCGGACATCCTGACATCCAAATAACGAAACTCCAGCTCAGACTTGGCTTTGTGACGACCTGGAGGATGGAGAGCATTGTGTGTTAGAAACTCTTGTTTATATTGAACTCACACTGATGTTCAAGTTACAACTTGAAACACAGATCTGGACAAACACACTTGCATCACAGAGACAGATAATGTGCAGAAAAACAGCATATGAATCCCTTTATTCGAGAAAAAAAAAAAAGAAACACCATGAAAAAAGTCTGAAGGAAGAGCCGCTTCTCCTGAACCACACAAAAAAAGACACTGTTGAAAGGGAAAAAAAAACACTTGAAACAAACACTGCGTTCGACAGAACAAAATGGTATCTAATCGTCTGCATGGACACAGACCATCAAGACTGGCAGACTGCAACTTATAGAATTAACAACCCTTGAGTGTTTTAGCGCTGGTGACACTGAGAGGCTTTTTTGTGCTGAGATAGGAAGCTGAGCAACACCGCCCATCTTTCAGACAGCTTTGTGACCGGGCCGGTGGCTGATTTTCGGGTCACTAATCCTCCGGTGTGCTCTCTCACTGAAACTGACTTTTAGCTGTCGTTGGTACTGTAAAGACAAACTGGGCCTGAGACTCTTACCTACCATCACGTTTGTTTCTTTTTGCCACGGCAGCTTGACTTGACTGAAAAGGGAGGACTGAGTTTAAAAAATAGGTCTAAAAACTGAACATTCTTTAATGAACAAAATGATAAATAGGCCAATAATTAGAAAACTATGATGTCTTTTTTTCTTTCTTTCTTTTTTCTTTTTGCTCTTGTAATGGAAGTCATTTGCAAGTCATGGTCACCTTGTGGTTCCCCTTTCTTATTCCACCTCCCCAGATCATCTTAAACTATGTACCTCAGAAAGACCAGTGTTAAATAAATTCAGTAAATAATGTCAGCTGAAACAATTGTATTTATAACCCCCCCATCACCCACTCCCCA
>OMNW01004686.1:21164-34687 GCA_900303245.1 Selene dorsalis | reverse complement strand
CCCAATTCTTCTCTTGTCCCTGCCTTACTCCCGCTCTTTCTCCCTCTGTCCTTTTTTTTTTAAGAGAGCCTTTGTGTCACTCCATTTTTAGCTCCCCTTTGCTATGCTGTGCACATTGTTACCCAGTGGAAAGGCAAGTGGCGGCAGTGTGTTTGGTCCTCAGGAAGCACTTCACTGAGTCCTACTGGTAACTTGAACTCCTGTACTGTAACTTTCCCACCTCGGTTTGTTTGGTCAGTGGGACTGGGAGAGTCTGTGTAGTACAGTTTGGCTGCTTATTTCACCATTGACTAAGGCCAAAGGTGGGCAGCCTCTGGGGCTCTTAAAGCTTTGGTGACTTGGCTTGACTTGGCAGTGCCAGCAACCCCCCAGGGCCCAATGAATGCTCTGGTGGCTCCAAGAGAGAAGGGGTGGGGTGGAAGAGCATGTATTTAGTATGGCTGTGAGTGTGTATAGACTTGAAATTCTCTTCTTTAGGTCTCCATTGTTACACATCAGAGCATTAGGCACTCAAGATGTTTCATTATGAGATAGGCCCCTCGTGTGTTATACCATAACACCTGGCTGTTAGCCATGATGTCTATGTCACGGCTCCACATCTTTACATGGGATTGACACTGCATCACCACTTGATGCTTCACAGCAAGCTTACCTCATCTGTATCAAACTACTCTAACTGCTCTCAGACACCATAAGTATTTTCTGTCCTACTCTGGCTTCTATAAGATAGGTAGCACAGTAGTTTTGGCTACTTCAAGCTATTTGAGGAGTCACAACTACATTGCTGCTCACTCTCTAGTTCTAAACCAGAGATTTTCTGCTGGGGCTCAATGCAAAATGTTCAAAACTCTCCAGTTCAGGAACTCTGCAGTCTGGTAGCATGTGCATGTTAGTGTGCATATCTTCAAGCCTTCACCACATTTATGAACACATAGGGAGTGTGAGATAATACAGTTCAGTAAGCAGCATTCAATTAAAAACGACAGTGTGTAGGTGAGCGCCCAGAATTTCTTCTACTGAGGACATCATGGTTTCAGGAGGCTGACTCTGAATATGTTTTGGTATGAGATGCTGGTGCTCTAGTTCACCATCTTGTGGCAATGACAATAGTTTACCAAACTTTTTTAAAGTGCTTGTGTAAATGCAAGAGAAAATGTATCTCCTACTGAGTCATCCCAGTCATGCAACCCAGAAATCTTTGGCCTTTTATAAAAATGACCCCTTACTCATGTCTTTCCTCTCTCTTTTGTTTTCATGTCTCCCCTGCAACACAGCATGCAGAGCTCCGAGGGAGGGTCAGACACTTCGCCCAGCGTGGCAACGCTGCGAACGTCGTCATCAGCCCAGGCCCCTGTGGTACAGCCTGTACCCGCATCCCAGCAGGTGGGGCGCTACTTCTACCCAGATTGTACTGTAATGACAGGACCAATGTGGGACGTCTGTTATGACTTAATTGTTTAACATTATTTCTTTTTGGAAACCAAACCAGGGCCGTCTTGTTACAGTAATGCTATATTTGTGCTCACACATTATCACAACATTCACTCCTGGATGCACTTATGGTCTAATGTTTCTGTCACCACCTGCAATAAATAAATATATTTTTTGAATTGTGGTTCCAATTTGTAACTTGCCAGCAACCAAAGCTGCCAATTTACTAACAGTTCCCACCTGTATTTATTACCATAGTAGCAGTCGAAAGTTCAGCAATGCCCTCTCACTGTTTTCACTTTGTTGGACTATTTGAAGCTACAGACAAAAAGACAGAATCATCAATAAACCATACAGAACACTGTCTGAGTTTCTGTTGTTCAGTGGTCAATAATAGGGTACCAGTCTGACACCGAGTATGCTAGACTCGTAGGAAAAGTATGACCCTTCATTTATTTATGTCTTCATGAGCATAAATCACACAGCAGTTGCTGAAACAAGGCTTGACGGCGACACTTGTTGATATGTTTGCCGATGTTGTGTTTACTATCATGTAGTGATGTGTGTTATTGTACATACATACCTATGTAATTGAGTTATGTCTTGTATCTACACAGAGGGTGCTGGTTCAAGCCACAGGCTCAGCTCAGAAGGGAGGACAAGTACAGCAGCTTTCAGTTTCCAGGGTTCAACAGGTCCCTCAGCAGGTACACAGTACTGTACATACTTATACAGTTCTGTGAAAATATCTGTGCACCCCTTGAATTTTAACAGCTCTTAGAAATTAAATTATTTAGATTTTTGTGACTGAGCCAGAGACCTATACAGTGGTTTCTTTCACAAAAAAGAAACAGGATAATTACATTTATTTTTGTGAATTCAAATAAAGCTGAATTTCAAGTTGGCAAAACTAACCTGCAGCCTGTTTGAGCAGAGGTTATTTGTATCACTTCCAAATATTTGATCACATCATGTTTCATTTGGGACAGAATTTATATTAGATCGTAACAGTCAGTTTGCACGGTTGTTGGTTTGGCCTTTAGGTGACATATTAGGTAGTAAACAAGGTAAAACATACCCAAACCATGTTTGTGTTAACACAGGATAAATATATCAAACATGGCAGCTCACCCATTCCACCGAAACCTTCTCATTGAGAGGTGAAATGTTTCTCCTGCTTCCTGTGCTCCTCGTTTGTTGTCTTTCTCTGGCTGAGCCTGACCTACTGCTTGTGTACTTGAGTAACATGAAAATAAGATGTTTTGTGATGATGGGTATGGCATAAAGTCTTCTCAGAGTCTCTGGGTATCTATCTTCTGTGCTTCAAAGCTTGGTTATATGACTGGGGGCTTGAACCAAATCCCAATATGCAGTGTGTGTGTGATGTCTACCGTCTAATGTTGAAAACTAGAATGTTTGCTGTTAGCTGGTGTTGCCTCATACCACAAGATCAGCCAAAAGCAGATGGACAGTGTATGACCTGCTTTTCTCTATTTTTTTCCTTCACTGTATCGTTCGTGTCCAATTGTGATGTTTGTCAACTTTAACAAAAGTTAAAGTTAAAATCAATTCAGTGCACCTTTATTTTAAAGTATTTTACATTACAATTAACTAAATTTTAAAATATTTTAGAAAGTCCACATCAAATGCCTTGGTCGGTCGAATTACATATAGTCAGTACTTTAAATGTTAAATGGTACAGTGGAGACTTTTGTGAACAAACCAAGGGGTGGATAGATCTTTCACTGCACTGCATGTAAACACAAATGCACGTGCACATATCTGCATTCATGTAAAAATATATTTCTCTGTACTGTAACTAGTCAAGTACAATCTCAGTTGTGTTTCATGTCTTAGTACTATCTAAAAAAAAACATCTGTTTGTTACCTGTGAGCCCTTCTTTCATTCTCCTGTTGATCCCTCTGTAGGTGCAGCAGGTGCAACATGTCTACCCATCCCAGGTTCAATATGTCGGAGAGAGTGGAGACGCTGTTTACACCAATGGAACTATGTAAGCAGTAGCATGTCATTGTTATTTGAGATTTTTGAGTAAATCTTGTCATTATTGTTCACCAACCACAGCTCTAAAGGGCTCTAACTTTAATATGCCAAAGTGTTGTAAAACATTTTTTTTTATTTTCAATTTACAGACAGCACTTGGCAATAATATTTGGCTCCACTCTAAATGCAGAGTCATCTTGAATTATCTATGAATGGATTCCGCATGAAAAGCATAATGACAAGTACAACTTTCTAGAGCAATTTTCCTCGTCATTTGAACAGTGTCAATTCCACCTGCTTTTAAAAAGCTCCAATTAAAAAACATTTCAAGTTAATGGAAATTGATTTATTTTTTTCCCTAACAGAAATACTGTGATCATATCAATTATGTAGCTGTGTCTGAAATCCAGATGAATTGTATTGGGTCTCTCAAATGGCACATGCCTCTCCAAATTCATGACTTACCATGAAATGTACTTTGTTTAGCATCATGCTGGTTTGACATCACTACGTGTTGATTATAATGTTTGGTCCCCAGCCGTGCAGCTTACTCCTACAACCCTGAGGCTCAGTTGTACGGGCAGAGCAGTGGAGGGACCTACTTTGACTCGCAGGCCGGTGGAGCTCATGTCACCACAGTAGTCTCCTCTGCCAGTGGTGGAGTACCCCCTCATGGTATGGTGGGCATCGCCATGGATGTGGGCAGCAGCCACATCATCTCCAGTGGCAGTACCTACCTGATCCATGGAGGAAGCATGGAGGGAAGCCGCAACCACATATCACACTCATCTCGCTCCTCCTCAGCTATGGTGAGCAACACCCATACCAATGTCCCAGTAGTGCTCCGAAGCAAAAGGAACCACCAACTTTACATCCTTGGCAAAATTTCTTTTCTCAGCTGCAGCGTGACCAAATTATAGTTTTTAATTTAAAGTACCGAAATAAGTTGTTACCATTAACTAGTACAGCATGGCTTAATAAGTAATCCGGGCTACCATGCAGTGCAGTGAGAAGCACACTGGTGCTAAATGTCGCCACTGCTACCTGAACCTTTGTCCAGACTGGGCAGGCTCCTAGGACAAGCCTGAAAGGCAGCGAGAGACACATGGGGTTTACAGCAACCTGAGTTGAGGCCTCCTGGCTCTGCAGAGAGCAGAGCAGTACAGGGCAGAGAGCCTGTAGAATCGGGACACTGGCTTAAATAATTCAGCACTGCCTTGTTTCAGACGTTTTCACAGGCACTTGAGCGCCCTGCAAAACAAAGCAACCCCTGGGGCTCATTACCATTTGGCCAAGAGCCCTCGGGAGCCTTCTTAAGGCTTGGAACACTGCCTGCTTCTTTTTCCTTTTCTTCTGTGTCTCCAGTTTGGCTGCAATACCACATATCTTTTCTTTTTTGACTTGATTTTCTTCTACAGCTCAACAGAATGTCCCTGGTTTTGTCATTTACTTTGCCTGCCAGTTGGACTCCATTAATTTTTGTTGTCCCAAGAAAGAATGATATGTCAGTGTATATTTTACACTGTTTGAGTCATAGTTACAACTTACTCTGTCAGTCTTTAAATTTTTCAATTATTGCTTACTAAGTTAAAAAGTTTGATAAAGTGTGGGGCTCCACAGGCATTGTTGACCTATTGTCCCTTAGCTTGATGTGACCTGTGCCCCTGTTTGTGGTTCCTATTTGCATACATAGAGTGTCTGACTGCAAGCCTTCACTGAGCAGCTTAACCCCATGAGTCCCTTGATTTGCATGCTTTTGTCAGCCAATAATGGATTTGGCTGCGACACTGACTGATTTTTAATGGAAATGCAGAGATCTGGCTGCTCGCTAACAGTCTTATTTCCTTTTATCTGTTTTTTTCATAAACTCTGCTTATTTCTGTCCCCTTCTCTTTTTTCTGTCTCTCTCACTCTCTTGCCTCTTCTCCCTTCTGTGTCCACTCTTCTTTTCTTTTTTTTTTGCATGCTTCTTCTTTCTTTAGCTTGAAATGGCGATTGAAAACCTCCAAAAGTCTGAAGGAATTGCAAGTCACAAAAGCAGCCTGCTCAACAGCCATGTAAGTTAACCAGGAACTTTCTTTGAAAAGGACATGAGAGAAAATGTAAAAAAGAAACCCGTGGCTGAACCTGTAGGCAGTGTGTTCTTCTTCTGTTCTTCTCAGCTGAGCACACTACCTACTGCTAGCTTTACTCTCTCTGCACTGTCCCACTGACACGCATAATTGCCTCCATTAGTTTTCGTCCTTGATCTGAACTTGCATTTGCTCTCACTTCTTCCTCAAGAATATATCTTTTGTATATGTGTCTCAACACTCTGCATGGACTTAAGTTGATTGATTTCGTGTTATTTTCACACTTCAGTAAACCAAGACATGCATTTTTGCACTGGAAGGGCCACATTCAGATAGACATTTGCCCCATGTTAAAATAAAGTCCAGTTTGAGGAATCTGGGGAAGTGTGCTTATTGCTAGCTACCAGACCAGATCTGTTATATGATGTCATTGCACTTCTTCCACTCACATGAATGAGAGAAGGGCTTTTAAGAGTTTTTACCTGCAAGTGTCTGTGCGAACGTGGCCTAACTTCTCTTTTTGGAGTTTGTTGATCAATGGTACTGACATTTAAATGAGATTCTACTTTCATTCACATGGGGATAGTTGTATTTTAGATGTTTCCCTGCCTTCCAGCTCTTAACCCAAGCTGTCACCTCACATCCTCAACATCATTTGTATAACTAGTGGTTAAAGTACTTGCTCTAAATCTAATTTATAAATTGGTTATTAGTGGTTGCCGCTTTTACAGACTGTGACTATGACAGTCGTCTTCAACCATTCTTCACGCTGTAGTCATTTACTGCTTCAGTCAGGCATATAAAGACACAGCAGGGAGTGCAATGGTCTTTCAGGTGTTTCACCTCTTAAAATAGGTGGTTATATAATGTGCGTGCGTGTGTTGTCTGTCTTTTGATATGATAATAAGATGCACTGCTCTGCTCCATTGATGCACAGGTGACTATCGCATAGCAGGGTTTGCCCGCTGAGGCTCACTGATTGTGTGACTGTCTTCTTCTCTGTATTTTTAGCTGCAATGGCTGCTGGACAACTATGAGACAGCGGAGGGAGTGAGCCTGCCCCGGTGCTCCCTGTATAACCATTACTTGCGCCACTGTCAGGAACAAAAACTGGATCCGGTCAACGCAGCCTCTTTTGGCAAACTCATCCGCTCAGTCTTCATGGGCCTAAGGACCCGGCGCCTCGGCACCAGGTACAAACAGGAAGAAGTTGTTGCCAGTGCTGAAGATGCTGATAACAGTAATCATGTTACTATTATAGATGTGACAAGTATGATGATGCTTATAGGCATGGGAGACTTACTGATGGAAGAGGATAATGATAGTAATTACACTGATGGCAACTCTTCTTCTCATGACTGGTTTCTGCTTTTTCCTCACTAAATCTACCAGAGGCAACTCTAAGTATCATTACTATGGCATCCGGGTGAAGCCAGACTCACCACTCAATCGGCTGCAGGAGGACACTCAGTACATGGCCATGAGGCAGCAGCCTGTCCACCAGAAACAGAGGTCAGCAGTCTCTTCTTGTGATGTTCCTTTCCTCCTGCCTTGCTCTCTGACACATTTGTCACAACTTAAACTAATTTTCCACTCATCCTGTGCCATTTTGTTTTTCCTTTTCTTTCCTAATTAAAGTTTATATGTAAATCAGATTTTTTTGATTACATTTACCCTGTGACAGCTGCCTTACTTTCATTGCCAGTCTTCTACTGCTTGTGTCTTGTCCTAAATATCCTTCCTTATTTCCCTCTCTGTCACGCTCTCCCTTGCCCTTTTCTGTTATGGTTATTTATGTTTTTCTTTGGAATGGAAACCCGCATACCCCTATGCCTCAAAACCAGATTCTTATTTCTCTCTGAATTCTTCAGAACTCTGCTAACATGCATACATGTCCTGCCCTGTATTCTCTGTATAGGTTCAAACCTCTACAGAAGGTGGATGGTATGTCTGACAGCCTGTGTGGGAGCTCTCAGCACTGTAACAGCACTCCAGAGCAGTCGGTGGCTGCTCAGAGCCAACACCACCAGCAGTACATAGGTAAGGACAGGAACTGGTTGTCTGCCACATTGTCAGCCATGTAGCCAGGATTAATCAACTATATTTAATATGTATCACTTATATGTTCTGGTTCTGTGTGGTTTTAGTTGTTTTTCACCAATGTAATCACAAAGCATACATGTACATAATAAATGTCAGATGGGATTGTTTGATGTTACAATAATAGCGTGTGTGTTTCTGTGTTTACATACCCTATATAAACTTCCTATACGGTTTTCATATGGTTCCAAAGTCCATGAGCCTTTGTGTGTGTGTGAAATGAATGACACCTGTCTACATTTTTGCTTTATGCAGATACGTCCCACACTTTGCCTCCATTTCCCTCTCCTGACTTGGGCACTCAGCCTCTGCCCGAGCGCATCAACATGAATGATATCAAAAAGCTGCAGACGCTCTACAGAGACCACTGTGAGGTGGGTCATATCACAGCACTACTCTGTTAGTACATCTTCCTCTGCCTCAGGAAGGTTTTGAAGTGATGTATGAATTTTTAGGAGTGGTTTGGCTCCTCAGCCACTCCTTTGTAGTTCCCCACAGTGAGACCTCACAGATGAAGTCTCTCTGCCTCCTGGCTGTTGGTCCTATTCAACCTGTTGTAAAATTCTAGGTATCGTTTCCTTTCCTTAGGGTCAGTAAGCTCTGCTATGTTAAACAAATCATGTTGCCACTTCTAAACACACATTAGCAAACATCCGTAACAGACAGACAGATGTGTATGCAGGAGATAAACACATCAGCCATCTCTCCTCAGGGTTCTTTTCTTTACATTTGCCATATATCAACAGTGGTATGTTTTTATTTACTGGAACATCATTATAGGTCCAGCAGAGACTTGTATTTGTAAGTTGAACATTTGCATCATAAGCTTTTGAGTTTGTTTTATAGGAAAACAAAAACTTTTTACATTCTGCCAATCATAAATAACATTAAAACATAATAAACAGGGTTGAAATAAGGACACTTTAAAAAATATTCATGCACTAACAAAATCGTAATGCCACTGATAATGCAACCTGCTTTTAGATAAACGCTTAATTATCTCATTACTGTTGACCTGCTGATGAATATCTTTCCTATATTGAATTGCTTAACGTTTGTCAAAACAGTCTATTGATATTCTATGTTACTGTTTTTAGCTTCAAAGCATACTATGAATATTATATTTATGTCTCCATTTTCATCACTAAGGCACACAGTTACACTGGTGGACATTGTTTCTTCATACGGGGCTTAAGGCCGCAGAGGACTTGTGTAAAAAAAAAAACAAAGTTTGCTGTTCAGCATTGTTGTTTCTGAAATATAGAGCACCACCAGCATTTTCCCTCAGTCAAAGTTGCATCAGGAAAATGAAAAAAGATCGACGGAGACACGATGTGTTACGTAATGACATTTCATAGATTTCATAGTTTCATGGTAGGATAATGAATTTGAGATGGAATAACCCCTCCCTGCCGACACATTAAAATTTGGGGGCTTTCAGGCAGGAGAGAGGCTGTGATTAAAGCAGTGAAGCTCTGGCTTTATCATATTATCCCTGCCCTCCCCTTGTCCAGCCTCACCACGCTCCCTTTGTTCCAGCCGTCTTTTCATCTCTGTGCAGCTTTCAAGACATGCCAATTAACCTTTCAGCGCGCTGGGTGGACATCTTGGTGTCTTTGTGGTGGCCTCCCCATGGGCCTTTGTGTTGCCTTGTCTGTGGACAGGCACATGGGCTCCTGTCTTTGTCTGCCAGCGCATTTCTGTCAGTCTCACAGCTCTCGTTGCCCCTGCGTGTTTAATATTGATGCATTTCACTTTTTTCACCTTTTTTTTTTTTGTGAGAGCCAACACTGACCTGTTAACACAGTCAGGACTTTTATCAACAGCACTTTTACAGAATAAATAAAGGCCTTAACATAAAAATATCTTATTTCTTATTTTACTTTACCAGATTTATTATTGTCACAGGAACAACAATATATAAGTGTTGAAGTGTAAATAATTAGGTGTTTAATAAAACACTGATACATCCTGCTGAATTTAATGTGTGTGGACAGAAGTGAAGGGTTAAGATTTGTGAATCTCTGCTGCAGGCACTCGTCTGTCTGTGAATGTGCATGTGAACACGTGTTATTTCTCCTTCACACTTTCTTTTTTCTTTTTTTTTTTAAGGCATGCTGTTTTTCCTGTGTAGCGAAAAAACTGTGGGGGCAAAACGCTCTTGTTTAGAGGGGCTGGGGAATTCTCCTTTTTGTTTTGGAGTTCTGTGTTTGACCTGTTGCTGGGGGCAACCGTAAACAAGGTTGCCATGGCGACAGCTGGAGAGGAAGCAAAAACATATCATGTGATTGAAGCCTACACTGGTGTGTAATAAGATCCAGCGGCAAGTGCATGTCCTGCCAGATAGAGAAAGAAGAGAATCTCCGGGCACGGAGTGAATCATACTCTTATACTCAGCGGACTCTGAACGTAGAGATATACGGGACTGTTTGAGGCCAAAAACATAAAGAGATTGGTCTCTGCGTCATGTGGAGTCAGCCAGACGTTTCCTGTGGCCTGATGAATAGTCTCAGTAACTTCTGCTGAGCTGTTTTTTTTTTGTGTGTGTGTCCTATGTATTTATATTTGCGTTGAGTTTCAGGGTTTGTCTGACCGTTCTCTTTTTGGGGAACATGTGACGACCCCAAAACTGCTGTCAAACGTAAGAGCACTAGCTTTCCACTGCTCCCTCCGTGTTCTTGTTGTGTTCACTTGTCTGCACTTGTGTACTCTACTTTCAAAGAGCCTCATACATATGAACAGGAAAGAGGAAGTTGCATGGGTTAGTTCAGGTCAGCGCCTCACCACTAAAACGAGGCAAATGCATGCATTAATCTACCAGACTAATCTGCTTCATAAAGGCAACCAAGACAGAAAAAAGGAGTGAAATCAACTCCAGAAAAAAAAAACTCCAGAGGAAGCCTAAACGTGGGCTTTAGGATCCTCCTGATGATTAATGTGCAGGGAGCTGTGTTAAGCTGGCTCATTGTCTAACCAGGAGGGCCTGGAGTGAGTGAGAGGCTGCCTGCCTGCCTGTAGAAACTTTGTTGTGTGTCTGGTTGCCATGGTTCAGCTCTGTATGTTTTGTCCCCCACCTCCTCTCCTCCCTCTCTTTTTCCCTCCTCTCTTCCCTCCCCCTCCTTCCTCCTTTGCTGCTCTCCTGCAGGCTACTTTGGATGTGGTGATGAACCTCCAGTTCCACTACATTGAGAAACTCTGGCAGACCTTTTGGTATTCAACACTGCCATCTAGTGATGGAAACACCACCATCCCCAACAGGTCAGCTCGAGCACACAGCAAGAACCAGGGCCTCAGTGCTGAATACAAAGCTACTTAGACGGTTTAAATCTGTATTATTTACATTTTTTGTTTTTTCTTTGTTTGTTCTGTGTGTAGTGACGATGATCTGGAAGGCGTGATTCCCAGAGAGAAGCTGGTGGCTCTGTGTAAATACGAACCTGTCAGACTATGGATGAGGAGCTGTGATCACATCCTCTACCAGGCTCTAGTGGAGATCCTCATCCCCGATGTCCTGCGTCCTGTTCCCAGTCAGTACTACCACTAGTAGACAAAATGTAGGACTGTAGGGCTGTAACTGATGAGTACTTTCATTTCATTTTTATTAGCCAGCTAATTGTCTGGTCTGTAAGTCCAAGTTTTCTATCCAATACACAAAGATGTTTGGTTTATAATCTCAGAGGACTGAGAAAATATAACACATTTAAGTTGAAACCAGTGATGAGTTTTTTTTTCTTTTTTACTTAAAGAATTACTTGTCAGACCAGTGACGTAATATTAAATTCTCAGTACCTTTATATCTTCAACCCAGTGACCCAGCATCAAGCACTACTATCATGGGGTGTCGGTTATTTCTCTGTTCTTGAATCCTCTCTGCTGAATTTTACACAACTCCACTTAAAATGCGTCAAGGATGGTGGTGATGTAGTGAAGTCAGTTTGTAATCCAGGCTCCTTTCTGTCTTCAGGCACTCTCACTCAGGCCATTCGAAACTTTGCCAAGAGTCTGGAGGGCTGGCTGACTAATGCCATGACCAGCTTTCCCCAAGAGATTATCCGCACCAAGGTAACATGGAAAACTCTGACCCACTTGTCTGGTAAATTGTGTGAGCACATGTTTTGTATGGACTATAGCAATAAAGTCCTAAACAGTTTTTAATTTAGTCCGTTAGGTTACTTTATAAGGCCGTGTGAGTGCACTTTAATTTTCGTTTATCTAGTTGGCAGATACATTCTGGTTAAAAATTGCAGTAAATGTGTCAATGTGATAGCATGTGACTACCAAGAAGTTTGACAGAAGGGATGTAGACAACCTCTGAGTTTTGGCTCTGTCCTCTATCATGTGGGACACAGAACTACAGGGAGCCAACAGATCTGACCTGGTTTGACTGAAGTCACATCTCAGTAATATTAAAAAGCATCAAAACATCATAGTGTGTCTTTGCCCCGTTGTGTTGTGTTGTGTAGGTGGCAGTGGTCAGTGCGTTTGCCCAGACTCTGAGACGTTACACCAGTCTAAACCACTTGGCCCAGGCAGCTCGCGCCGTCCTCCAAAACACCTCCCAGATCAACCAGATGCTCTCAGACCTCAACCGCGTGGACTTTGCTAACGTCCAGGTAAACGATTCTGAGTTCATGTAATACAGATCAGAGGTTTGAGTCCACTCGGAGATTTCTGTCTCTCACCGAGCGGTTGCTGGCGTTGTTGTTGTTGTGTCTAACAGGAGCAGGCATCATGGGTGTGTCAGTGTGACGAGAGTGTTGTCCAGCGTCTGGAGCAGGACTTTAAAGTCACCCTGCAGCAGCAAAGCTCTCTGGATCAGTGGGCCACCTGGCTGGACAATGTGGTCTCTCAGGTCCTGAAGCCCCATCAGGGCAGCCCAAGTTTCCCCAAAGCTGCTCGCCAGTTCCTGCTCAAGTGGTCTTTCTACAGGTAACATGGGAACAGTTCCTCAGCACGTGTCTCACTCTCAGACTTCATCATGACTGTATGACACATTCAGGTTTTAAAACTTATTCTTCTGTTTCTTCTCTGTTTATCTCCTTCCTGTAGCTCCATGGTGATCAGAGACCTCACTCTGCGCAGTGCAGCCAGTTTTGGCTCTTTTCACCTGATCCGTCTTCTGTATGATGAGTACATGTTTTACCTGGTGGAGCACCGTGTGGCACAGGCCACTGGAGAGACGCCTATTGCTGTCATGGGAGAGGTAAGAGAGAGAGAGAGAGAGATATCTGACTGATCAGAAACACTGTGCTGATGCTTATGAAAATTATATTTGAATTAGTTTGACTAAAACACTGTTATCTCTTGAATTACAGTTCAGTGACCTAAGCTCTATGATGCCATCACTCATGGAAAAAGGTAAGCCTCTATTATTTTCAGTGCTGCTTTTATCAGGGAAGTTATGCCAAAAGACATAAGATTGTAAGTTTACAGTACATAACTCTTTCCAGGCAAGATGAGTAAAAGATGAGATGGACAACATATTTCTTTTCTTGTCAAAAAATACCACTAAAGACCAGAACTGTCCAATGATGATCTAAGCACTGAGTAATAGACTATTCAAAGCCTCACACTGTATATATTATTGTTATATTTAGCTCCATTTTTGTCCAAACTATTAAAACACATCATTGAGACACACTGTTCCACTGGGTGACATGTTCCTTAATTACCATCTACACAGCCGTGGTGGTTCATCCAGAGTTGTTCCTTCCTGTCTTCCTAAGATGAACCTATATATTTGAGACCAAGTTGTAAATATTTGTGTCTACAGAGAGAACCAGTGAGTTTGGGTGAAAGTCACAGACAGTGGCAAAGTTTAAGTTTAAAGACGGACTGAGACGTTGTTGGTTTGGGTGTTTTCAGTGGATTTGCTGCGTTTTCATACCCAGCCCCTTCTGCTGCATCAATTTTAATGC
>OMNW01004686.1:10515-21144 GCA_900303245.1 Selene dorsalis | reverse complement strand
TGTCTACAGAGAGAACCAGTGAGTTTGGGTGAAAGTCACAGACGGTGGCAAAGTTTAAGTGTAAAGACGGACTGAGACGTTGTTGGTTTGGGTGTTTTCAGTGGATTTGCTGTGTTTTCATACCCAAAGTCCCCCAGCTATGTCGAACACCACTGGTAAAAGGGGAACTACGATTGTTCAGATCAAATCTTTTTCAGTGTTGTTCCCCAAGACCCTTAAAGAGTGTGAGAGAAGACACTCTGTAGTTAACGCTTCATCTCTGCTCAAGGCTAGCGCAAGGCTACACTAGCCGCAGTTGCATGGTGGAAACACAGTTGTGAGTCTGACAATGTTATTTAAACACTTTAGGTGAAAAGAATCATTGTTTTGACTTTGATATTATTATATCATTAAGCTTCAAACCCAGTCGTAGCCTCGTCTCTAACCTTCTGCCCCACGTCAGATTCTTCGGCTGGTTTTATTGTCACCAACTATTTCGACTTTAACAAACCTCTCCCTCTCTTTGCCATTAGACACGTCCTTCTCTGATGAGATGAGCGACCTGGGCAGTGACGCTGATGCATCCAGAGGCCCGACTGAACCGGCTGTAAAGAGAGAGAGGATTGAGATGAGCCACCCTTTGCAGGAGATGTGAGTCCCGTCCCGACAGGTGCAGATTGAAAGCCACGGGTTCGGGCATCTCTCCCTAAAAAGAAAAGGTGACCCTAAAGTGGCTTTTGGCGCCTCCTGAGGACATTAGTGGCTGTTGGGCTGAGCACAGGGCGACGTTCTGCAGTCAGTGTGTGCAATGTACATAGAGAAGAGAGTAGCAATGTCAGTCCTCCCCTCACTAGCATTAAGAAAGACTGATCTTTGTCCCAGGAAGCTCACGTCTTTTTATTTTTTACTCACAGGGGTGTAACACAGGTCTGATTTTTCTTTCCGTTTTTGTTGCAACTGTGAACAACTTTGTGCAGTACCTTTTCAATGGATGTGTAACTTTTGAGTGACGGTGTATGGTGTTTATGTGATTCTTCTTCTTTTTTTGATTTTGATTTTTTCAAATTTTAACTAGCTGTGCCATAGTGTCATTTGAGTGCCTTAGATTGCTAACTTTGAAACCACCACTACAGATGTCTCTATCTGTCCCTCAGCTGTGCCTCTACCGCAGTATGAATGTATCGTCTCCAAACCTCAGACATTCAAAGCACCTTTAACATTGATTAGATGTAGGTGTGTACTCCTTGTTGCCTCGGCTGCAGCTCGCAGCAAACATGGGAAAAAAAACATAGAAAAACAATGAACATGCAACCTGCTGACCCAAAGGACCTTTCCCTCATTTGTCCCCACCAGCTTAGCCTCAGTCACGGCTCTGTCTGTCAGGCAGGAGGGCCTTGTAGTCTCACAGTAGTCAGGAAGGCAGGGAACAGTCTCTTACCTTGGCTGTGTACGATGTTGGTTTGTTTACCTCAATAGATTTCTATGCTGTGCTCCGTTTGGCTGAGATGACATGAGGCAAGTACTTAAAAAAAGAAAACGAAAAAAAAAGAGAAATCGTAGCCACAGTTTGTGTTTCCCACTCCGGTTTCCTCTCATGTAAATAGTTCAATATTTCTCCAATTGATTTCAACCTGCGATCTTCCCTACGTGAACTGTTTGGATTCATTTACCAAGTCCCAGTGCAGAGACTCCACATGTTTGGGAACACATCCAGAAAAGATCAGCTTAATGGAGATGGGATGTTTAAATCTAAAGTGGAATCTGGTCTGTCTCCTTGAGCCTCGTTTCCTGATTGAAAAAAAAAAAAAAATGTGGTGATAAATTTCCTTCTAAGATTTATCAATACCAGTCAGAGCTTTGGACCTGTAAAACCAAAACCCTTACGCAAGTAGAGGATGTTGTTGGCATCTGAGCCGGCACATGCTCCCCGACTTCAGATACTTTAACCTCATGCTGTTACTCAGATAAAGTCTTACGTTCTGTTTAAATTAGATAGAAGAATACAACGCGTTACTTGGGGATTTGTCCATAATAAATTATATATATAAATATATATATATCTTTATGATGTAGAAAGTTTGTGCTCTGTGGCCTTCGGTCTTTGCCTAATCTCTCTCCTCACACTGTTTATCACATTGTATCTGAGGAAAATGCTTTGATGTGTAACTGATTAAGTGGTGTGTGTGTGTGCGTGTGTGTGTGTGATAAATTTGTTTTCCAAGCTCAATTGTTCAATGTAGGGCTGAAACGATTAGTAATTTGAATAACTCTATTACAAAAAATGATTGGGACGATTTTTTCTTGAATTGAAGCGTAATTTAATTAATTTCACTCACATCACATGACATGCTCCGCCTGTCTCACATGGACTTTTATATTGCTAACGCACAGCGTTTTGCAGAATTCAGTGCTGCGATCTTAGGTGAGAGGGAGCAAAGACAAGAAACGACAGAAAAGACAGATATTCATGTTGCCTAACTGTTATTAACCTGACACACACAAGAACATACACTCCTTTTCTCGTACAGAGAGAAGCTCTTCTCTTACTCAGGCTCTCTCTCTCACTCACACACACACACACAGACTTGCTCCCCAGTGATGACATCAGAATATCAGTTCAGTAGCCAGATTTGAGATCGGAGTCTAAAATGTACAAATATTATACAGATATATTTATTGTCAGTACATCATAGTAATTGACTGTAATTTTCAGAGACATGTCTTTTTTGTCCTTATTCAGATTTTTACAATTGATATTTAATAAGGAAAAAGACTTCACTTGATTAATTGATGAAATAATCGATAGAATACTTGATTGCAAAAATAATCGATAGCTGCAGCCCTTCAGTTTTTACTGTGGCCCTACTGCGCCCGAGGAAGCTTTTCAACTGTCACAAGAGAAATTTCTATTTATATATAACTGTTCTGATTTGATTGACATCAGCTTTGTGTTGAAACTGGTTTGGTTGATTGATTCTTCCCGTCTCTCGGTTTCCCCCTCAGATGATTTTGTTGTAGCGACGAGAATCCTTGAGCTTGATTATTTAAGGCTTTTTGTAACTTGTGCCTGTTACAGTCATTTGCCTTCAAGTGCTTTGGGAAAAAAAAGTTATTTCTATGTGTACTTTGTAATGTTTTGTAAGGCTGTTCTAGATTTTCGGCGGAGGATTATTTTTTATTGAACTAGATTTGGTTCTTCTTACAAGTATACTGAACCCTTATTTTTGTGTATTTTTAAACCTGTTCTTGACTACACTTTAATTAGCACAAGGACAGATGATGGTCTGTAATAAACTGCATAGTTCAGCTGTATTTTGTACTTGGTCACAATGTGTAATAAATTGGTGTAAACCAAATTTTTTTTTGATTGAGCACATTTATTATTATTTTTCTTTTTTATCAAATATCAACATCACAAAACCTAATCGGAACAAACAGCAGATTTACAAACAGTTCGTTTTTCGTAAGGTTTGGTAGAAGATCTTTGCTCACAAACGACTCGTTCAATCCACAGGGATGCTCTAGAGATACAGTATTTACACAATTTAAAAATCCTAGTTTCCATGGCAACACAGTAATTATGCTTAACTTTTTATTCACACAATATTTTCCTTCCTCCTGTAATTCAAGAAAAGTTCTGACATCTAGTTTGCTGTCTCTACCTACAAAAAGGCACACAGAACACAAAGTGAACAGAGGAGATCCAATAGAAAAAGACTTTCCCTCCTGGAAAAGGCAGAACGACTGAGTGTACAACACACAAGTTAAATTATTGGAGAAGAAGAAGAAGAAAAGGCTTGGTCGATAAACAGCAGGACACCGTCAGAAGTAAGTGCACATTGTCCCTCAAGGCCGAACGTCTGAGTGAAAGAGCCTCCTCCCCCTCCTCCTCCTCTCGAGTCTCTTACCACCAGTCGTTTTCTCCGGCTCTCGACTCAGAAGCTGAAAAAGTGCAAAGTTGTCCTATTCACAAGGAGCAGCCCGCCATGTACTTCCCTGTGAGAGATCAAAACACATGAATGGAAAAAAAAAAAGAATCAATGTGTCGCTGAAAATAAATGTTAAAAAACTCAAGTGCCAAATCTTCAACAACATTTAAGATTTCAGGAACATTTGGGAAAACACATTTTGTTTTTAATCTTTTCTTTAAGGCGCAGCACGCTGATTAATCACCTGACTAATCAGATTACTACATGTAACAATTGTTAAGTCTCCAAATGACAATTATAGGTTATTTTCATCAGTGTCCATTGTTTTTTACAATATCAAAAAACTAAATCAAATCAATAATAACACCTGATTTAATAAGCTGTGACCGCAAATTGAGTTATTATTACTATTATTAAAAAAAAAACTTGTTTTTTAAAGGATCTAGCTAAAAGGGTTGGTAAACCAGTGTTCCTGGTTTCTCACTTTTGAACTCCACAATTATGACAACAAAGAAGTTGTTAATAATTAAAAAAAAAAGGCTTAAATCATAAAATCTAAAGTTGTAGATCTTATAAAACCTAAGTGATCAATCTATAATCATAATTAGGGCGTTTAACTTAAAGCCAGTTGACTAATCAGTTAAACTGAAGTGATTATTCCAGCAGTAGTCCTTTTAATTTGACTGCACCACTGTGTGAAGTCATCAGAGATAATTAGACTCAATTAGACTCAATAATAAAAACCACTGCTCGGTGCTCACATCATCGATCATCATTCAAACAGTCAGACTCCGTTTTAAACTGTGTGTCCCAAACCCCAGAGTGTGAGTGTGTTCACATCGTCACCTGTGGCGAATCTCTTCTTGACCAGTGACATGCGGTAGCGGCTGCCCACCAGCTCCACGTCCATGCCCGACAGCGAGGCCCCGGAGCCCACAAACTGGACAGCCAGGCTGGGTGGGGGGCCGCGGGGGACCTCCAGGCACTGCCAGCTGGCACACAGAGTCCCTGAGCCTGGGACGCCACAGATATGAGACACAGATGAGTTCACAGCAGTGACACACAGAGACGGTGATGGACGACGCAGTGACACCTCTCAAAGAGGAAGCTCAGACTGCGTGATGAGAAATAAAATATCTTTTCCAACAGGGAAAGGTAATTAGTTCTTCAGTCTCACTCTTCACTCACACCTGTGCACTCGTGAACATGAGTTAATGAGCTGAGACACAAATGTTTGTAGAGCTCAGAAAAGTGGAAATACACACATTCAATGCCAACAATGCAAACAGTGTCTGATGAGGAAACTGATTCGATCTAGAGCTGCTGAATGAATCCTGTCCTGAGATTATTTTAGAATTAGATGTAATTTACTGATTGTGTTTTTGTTGTTGTTTTGTTATCATCTTACGTCTCCTGCCGACCCACATTTTTGAATGTATATATAAATGTATATAAATTATCAATATCTTTCAAAACAAATACCAACTGATCCCACTGAGCGCTGATGTGGTGACTTGTAGTTGTACTTCCAGTCCAACTCATTAAAGGAAAGAAACGATGCTCAGATATTATCAGACTGTTGTGATGCTGATCTTTAGTGTATTTATTACCACAGTAACCCTCCAGCTACAAGACGCTGAGTTTCCAGCTGTGACTCCCCATCACCGCATGGTGTGTTTCTAATGATGTGACGTCAGCAGACAGCTGCAAACAACAGAGGAACGGTCAACATGTCCGACTTCTGCTTCTAGAAATGGACTTTAGTTTGAATGCAACCTTGGCTGGACGAAGAGGAGACGAAGCCCAAACACCGAGAAATCCAGGATTTTATGTATTGGATTGGATTTTAGACGGTCGCTGAGTGTTTTCCTGCAGTGAGAACACTGAATTACACAGAATTATATAAATACTGTTAAGTTAGTTCATGTTTCTGTGACTTATCATCCACTGAAAACAGGAGGATGAACAACTGCACCATTTGAATCTCTGCATCATTAACAACACGCCTGCCTTCGTTTACAAGGCGTCCAGTAAAACTGATTAATTACAGTCTCAACACTATTATTCATTATATAAAGCTGCACTTTTAACATTTTAGTATAATATAACAAAAGGCTGTGCAGGACGACAGTATTTCAGAGGGACAGTGACTATGCGATGCCTTTGTCACCAGCTCATAACCCAGAGGAATCCTCCAACTATAAACGTTCTCAGGCTTTAACATCTCATCCATCACTGACAGCTATGAATAGTCTCCTTTTCCTCTGTTCTCCAGCCACGTAGCTTCACACCAAGGTAATAATATAATATATCAATGGAAAATAAAAGAGAAGAAATGTGGGCGTCTCACACAAAAGAAGCACAGAGGTGATTTAATTTTAGACTTTTTTTTCTCTCTCGAATTAGAGCCGTTAAAATCGTCTTGAGACACGCCGCCTCTTCTCTGAGCCCCCATTAAGGTCATGAAATATGAGCAACAATCAAGTTGACGCAAAATAAAAAGGGGGATATTTCACGGCTGTCTCTTAGATCAGCGCAGCATTCAGAGGCACCTCGCTCGTTTCGTTCACCTCGACGCGGCTGACGAGTGCAGCTGCCACGTTCAGATGTTAATGCCTCTGTTAGAAAGGAAATGATCCACCTTCAGATTTCAGCTGTTTGAAAAGAGAAGGATGTGGAGCGCTCAGTAGGATCTCTTTACGCAGTGCTTAATTACTCATTTCGACATCTGTCTGACACAATGTGGAGCCTGTGAAGTCGGTGAAGAAGGAAATCCTGACACTAATTTGAACAATGGCTGGTGATGAGAGAGCGAACACAACACAACACAAGCTGAAGCTGTTGGGCAGATAAACGTGGAGCTGCTGGTGCGTTTCCTCGCTCCACAATCAACAATTTCTTATTAAAAAGTTGCTTTAACAAGCGTTAAAGCTGCAGAGCTCTGACCTTTGCTGTGATTGGTCGGGGAGAGGTTGGGGAGTTTCCACAGCAGCCGCCTCTCTTCAGTGTTCCTGTCCAGGCAGATAAATAAAGTCAGTGATGAGTGACCTGCTCCTTCATCCCCAGCCTGTGACTCCCTTTAAAAGTTTCTCTTGTTGTTCGTTATTTTGTTAATTTAGTTTATAAAATGTCAAACATTGGGAAAATGTTTGCCCCACAACTCCAAAGATATTAAAGCCATGGTGGTGTTAAACAGAAAAACAGCAAATGTCTGGCACTTTTTCTTCACAGATGCCTTTGGTGATGAATCATTTTAACGTTTACCTACATATATAAAAAGGAAAAAAAGGCTAGAGAGCTCAACTCTTTCCTCTTGTGAAACTTTTGATATCGACTATCTGCACATTTTCTTTGGAAATCAGAAATTAGTCAGAAAATAATAAAGAGGTTCCCGGGACTTGTTTGACTCTTTACCTCAACAGAGATGGTTTGGTTGGTTTTAAACCACTATGATGATATGAGAGGATAAAATCCACTCAACATTTAGATAAGAAAATACCTAAATGGTATATTTCTGACCAGTATTGCGACAATTTCTATAAAATGACTTCCTGAGCAAAGACATACGTCTGTACTGCACATCATCACAAACCAATCTTGTTTCAACATATCATCAAAAAATCGTACAAAAATAACATCCAAGTCCTACTAAAGTTCATTAAAAAACCTAATTCAATAATTTATTAAGTTGTTAAATTATTTTTTCACCTGTAATTTAGGGAGATTAACAATTTACTTCACGCCACTCAAATGCAATCCTGTTAGTTTGGGCAATATACAGTGATTTAACCCAGACTAAAGCTAAGTAAATTTACCAGCAACAGTTGTCATAAAAATAATGAAACTGCACTTTGTTTAATTGTTCTTTCCTTATTATTAACTTTCATTTCAACTGTCCAAAACTCATTTTGGTGGTGTTAAGACGCAGATTTCTTTATATCTTCAATAAATAGTCGGTGAGGTTTAATCTGCTTCTTGTCATCATCAGTCATTTGGACATTTAATTATTAATTTCTATCCAATTATCTTTTTTAAAAAACAGCAGGATAAAAATCAACAACTCTGAAATAATTATGATATAATATGAAAAGCTGGATAATTAAATAATCAATCATCATCTACGTGGTTTTATTTGTGCTTCACAAAAATCCTACTGATTAAATGTATCAAAGCAGCTCCTGTTACACTGGTCACAGGTGACTGACACTGATTGTCATCCCTCCATCGCCCTCGCTCACCAGGAGGCCGGCGGCTGACACTGCAGGTCGGTGGCGGTGTGGTCCAGCGGCAGCAGCACCTGGACAGCAGTGAGTTGGGTGGAGGGTGCGGTTGCCGGGCAGCAGTGATAATCCAGGGACACTCGGGTCACCGTGCCGCTCCGCTGGCACTCGGCCGACAGCAGGAGAGGAGCTCGACCCGGGTCCTGAGAGGACACCTGCAAAAAGAGTCACAGCACCAAAAGTCAGGTGAACATGTGGAAATGTAAAATCTGTCTACAGAGAATTATAAAATTAAACAGATATGAATAATAAAACTTAGTGTAATCAATGAATATTACATGAAAAAACTTCACTTTGCCTGAAAATTACACTTTTCATTCATTTTGCCCACAGTTACAACAAAATTTAATTTATCTTAGCAGGAAATTTGCTAATTATTATGAAATTATTCAGAAATCACAGACTGGCAAAACACAGAGTCACCACTGTGTGTTTATTAAGTTAATTTTCTTTTAATTTACACCATCAAAGTTACCAGAGGGAAAATATGATTATAATGAGAGGAATAAAAAAAATCTGTTGCAATAACAAAAAGAACGGTGGGATCACCCTGTTGAACTCTGACCTGATACTTTAATAGGCCGACGTTGTAGTAAGAGGCCTGAGGGTTGAGTTCAGCTTCTCTCTGCAGGTAGATCTGCAAAGCCTGCATGTTGAACCAGAAGTCTCTGGTGTCTGGGTCGCTCTGAGACGGATCACTATGGAGACAACAGGAAGGTAAAGATTTTTTCACACAGGATCAAACAGGTCTGTGATGCAGCCCTGAGCAGACGGTGACAGCCGACCTGTAGAGCAGCTTTTGATTGGGCAGGAAATGATCGATCCTCGAGATGTTGACCAGCCGGAAGCTGAGAACGGGAACGTTGGGGTTGGCTGTGAAAATCCTGGTGATGCCTGCTGGGAAGGACATGGTCAGGTCGCCTGTTATCTTCACCAGACAGCTGAGAGAGAGAGAGAGAGAGAGAGAGAGAGAGAGAGAGGCAACAACAAGGCTCACAACAGAACAGAAGTCGGTAACAACAGAGAAGACAACACAACTTTACTGTTCCTGCAAAGAAAGCAGCATCACACTCACCGGTTGTGCTGTCCGCCTTTGAAGTAGGCGTTGATATACTCAGTTATGGCTGCTGCCACTGGCCAGGCCTCCTGTGTGCTGAGGGAAATGGGACTGGGCCCTCTGGACAGGTGCACTGAGGGGAAACAGGTGTGATTATTAGTTATTGTCCATTGAACTGAACTGAGTTTTGTATGAATCATAGGTCCCGTTAAGCTAAAATAAGCTGAGATACATTAAGATAAACTAAACTAAACTAAGCTGATCCTCAAATCCACAGCTGGACAGTGAATATGCACTTGTCCTGTGTATCTGTGTATAAATATGTGCTGAGGCTTACACTGCCTTTGTTGGTGCTCCTGGTGCTGGTAGGGCAGTGGTGACGCCTGTCCTGCTCGGGCAGGACTGGGAGCTCGGTTCTGACCCCCCCACTCGCCGTCTCTTGCCTGAGGCCCCCACTCACTGGGGCTGGAGGAGGAGGAGGAGGTGAGGGAAGGACTGGGCTCCGGCAGTGGGGAGGAGCAGAGAGATCGGGACTGAGACAGGGAAAGACATTTAAAAAGTCATAATGTCATAAGAAAATAGAAAAAATTCGGAATAATCATTTCTTAAATTGGCAGCACTGTTAAGTCACAGCTGGTCACTCACCCTCTCACAGCCACTCAGTCGGCCTGAAGTCCTCTTGGCCCGGGTCGCCCTCGGAGGAGCAGCTGCCACCACTTCAGACGTGTCCTGTCTGAAGTTGTGCTTGGATCCTTCCAAAGACAAAGAGACAGAAGAACATGGAAATGACTCAAGAGCCGATTTGGATCGTACAAGGAACCTGGAGTACGGGAGGCGGCGGGCTCCAAAACCAGTCACTCAGTCCCACACTGCCAAATCAAGATGGCACCAAACCTCATGACATTTTATTTGTATTGGTTTAAATGGGGGATTTAACATCTTGTCAGTATCTGATGATCCTTCAGAGATTTTTCCTCCACATAATTTGTATTTTGATTATTGATAAGACTGCAGGTCAGATGAAGGTCACTGATGAAGTAATGTGCAGGAATATCTACAGCTTTTCTAAAAGTAGTTTTTGTAGTAACTGTTTATGCTCAAGAGATATTTGTAAGACATAAGCAGCTACGATGACATTAAATCAAAAATATTAAAATTTTATAACCTTACTCTCAATGCATTGTTACCAACCAATCAGAAGCCAGAATTCTCTGTTGCTGTAGTAGCATATAAACAAATGTAGTAAGCTCTTATTTGAGACTAAATGTGATGGAGCAGTGAAACGTCTCAGTACCCTTGTGAGAGCTGACGCAGCCTATCTGAGTGTTCAGGTCCAGGCAGTCCTGGTCTTTGTCTGTTGAGAAACACAGATCCTCCTGTGGGC
>OMNW01004680.1:49409-60766 GCA_900303245.1 Selene dorsalis | reverse complement strand
CAGATAAAATACATTCAATTTTGATTTTAAAAAGGGTATCTAATTTTCTGTTAAAGAAAAAGGTGGAGGTCACACAAAAAGGTTTGACTGAAGGGACAATCTCAAAAGAGATGGCATAATGATTCATCTGTGTGGTGACAGAACGAACAGAGAGGTTTTTTTTCTTCTTGCTCACTCACTGACAACTTCCTCAGACACCATCAGAAGAAAAAAAATGACGATTGGTCCGTCTCCTCGTTCTGTTTTCCCGTTGTTTGCCAGACAGGTTTGTAACAATGATCTAGATTTTTTTTTTCCTACATTTTATTGGGCCAAAGAAAAACATCCATCCATTCATCATAAATCATTGTATCAGCTCTTGTTTCCATAACAGAAAATAATTAGAAAGCACACTCACACTTTTTTTTACAGACACAAAAACATGAACATTTCCTCCATGACAGGGAACAGGGAATCAAAGGGAAAAAAGTTTCTACACGAAGAGAGTGAGAAATTGTTGCTATTATTCCAGTGAGTAAAAACAAGCAAATAGATAAATGAAATATCTCATTAGGAGTATTTCTTCAATATTTTTCCTCAGACCTTCACTTAATACCTTGAAGGTGCAAAGGGTTCCCCTCAGATAAAATATCATTATTCATGTTCCTAAAAGGCATACAAAAGACATGAACAACTACTCACCAGTTTCTTTGAATTTCATTGTTACATAAGAGTTTGATATTCCTGTTTGCTTACAGGTTTAGTAGAGTTTGAAGTGATGATATACCTAAGCACTAAGTAAATTCTGCTTCTTATGTAACCCTAACCCCCTATCCCAACCCCTTAACCCTTTATTTGTTCCTTTTAAGTCAGTGGATCACTTCATCCTCGATGAACAATGGATTGCACCAATCTTGACATGGCTCACGGGACAAGTTAAATGTTGTAAAACACTTTCTTGCAATCCATTGAGAGTTTGAAGTATCAGGAAGTCAGTGATCTATTCTCTTAGGTTCTCCATGGAACCCATGAATATTTGTGGCAGTTGATGTGGTAATACACCCGACAGTCTCAGTGTATTTTTATAAAAGGTCAACCTCATGATGGGAGCTTGAGGAAAAGTGGAGGAATCGCCGTAGTGAAGTCAGTAAGATTAACCCTCTGGAGACCTCAAATGACTGTACAAGATTCAATGGGAAGTCATTACTGAGAGCTATTGTCATGAACCAACTTACCAGCTACTTTTGTGGACACATTGTTTTTTGTAAAAAATCATTTTCACCATCTAACAACTGTTGACGATGAGCGATTGGGTAGAGGGTGTTCAGGTCTGTTTTCATATAGGCAATGGTTGCTGTAAATCATTTGGCAAAGCAAGGTAAGAGTGATTTAACACCCGCTGCATTACTTACTAATGTAAAAAGAAATCACAAACATGGACAAGATTTGTTGGCTGTCAGTATTTTCTTTTTTTCTAAAGGTACCGAAGCCGTCAAGTAAATGGATAGGGGCACCTTGTTGTTTTTTCATTCCAGCCCATGAAGCTACACCTGCCTCTATGATTTGTCTCAGGTTTTACCAGATGACCACAGACACACACACAAAAAAAAACCCTCACAATCTGGTGTCCTAGTTACTTTTGTATTAGCTCATGTTCCACTATCATATCTGGAATATTGAGTTCACTGATGTTCAGCTGTGGACTGAATCCCCCATAAAACACAATAGGGCATGTAAAATGTATCCAGCAGTGAGGAATTGATTGAAGTTGAAGCTGGCAATTAGTTTCATTGATAACTGTACCGGCAGGGAGGAACAGTCCGAACACAGGAAGGCATAACACATCTCCTGAATGGAAACAGTTCCATTACTCTCTGTCGGCTGTCCTCACTCTCCTATTCGCCATTCATCTAAGGATGTAATGACCAAAGGAAAGAGCAAGAAGTTGATCTGTCAGGATGATTCACTGTCAATTTACCAGGCTTTTTATAAAGCTCCGCTCTGTGCTGCGGCTGGCGTGATGAAGCCAGCCTCCTAACTCTTCTTATAATCTACATATTGACACATATGATGGTACAGCTCTGATTGGGAATGACTATGTGGAGATGACTTCTCAGTGAGCAGTTTTGGCCGAGTGTAGTGTCAAAAGGTGATACGCGGAGTGACTATTAGCTGTTGGATTGGTTGTGTCAGAATATGTGATACAATACTGAGCAGTTTCACTGTACTTGCTGTTTGAATTTACGTTGGCATGCAGTAAATGTATTTGACTAAAGTGCTCGTTCACAATCAATCACAGTTTCAATTTGTTGGTGACACTGGGTTTAATGGTCATTGCAGTGTGCAGCCAGTTCGTGCCAAAATTGATTTAAGGTATGGAATCGAGGCTTCAAGCAAACGTGCACTCACATACAGTGTTTGAACGGCTTGTTTTGAAAAGATACATTTTATTATCTGATATATTGCCAAGTTACGCTGCAAGGTTTTGTATCCCCTTCCAGTAGCTTCCAATGAGTAAGTAGCCAGCTGTGTGGGCTGTCTGGGCCTTGACTCAAAAAAAGAGTGCATGCTTTCCAATAAGTACAAAACCCAGGTGAGATCAGTAGCCTATATATTAGAAAACACACAAACACATACACATACTTAGATGTCTATCTTTGTGGGATCTCGTCATTAATATAATGCATCCCTTCACCTAAACTTGACCTAATCTTATTTCCAACCCTCTCAGTCTTAACCAAGTGTTAACCTCAAACCACCACCACCACAGCTGCTTGTGTAGCACAACATTTTGGTCACCATTAAGCTGTTAAGAAGTAAAGTGAGTTCCAGTTTTCAGCCATCATTAATATAGCAGGCCAACCACTCCTTAAACCCTGAGCAATTTATTGTGCTTTTCAATATTGTTATATTGTCCATTATGTAAAATCTTCATCTTATAAACTATTTGTAACGTAAAATGTCAAAACACGTGGTGGAGTGAAAATAAGTTACAAAACATGTCCTTGTGAAATATATTGGAATGAAGTATAATTATTGATAATTATAATATTGAGTTTGTCTGCTCAGCTGTCACAGCAATATACTGCACTGCCAACTTCTCACATTCCTGTTTATCAAGAGTGGCGAAATTATTGAACATTTGTGTCACATTATAATTGCTTTGTGAATTCCTGAGTTTTGGCTGAACATGTATTTTGTGCAGCCACAGTAACCGTCGGCCACCAAAATCTAATCAGTCCAGCTCATCCTGGTTGTGTTGAAGTGTTTATTTATGTAGCCTTTTTCTTATTGGTCAATTTGTAGCCACATGTAGACTTGTCGTTTTTGGAGCCTTATACTTGTGTTCTTGATGATTTATTTGAAGCTGCACTCTACTTGGTTGGTTCGTATCAGCCAATGAAAACACAATGAAACACAGCCAAAAATAAGAATATGACTACATAACCAAAATAACACTGCAAAGCCACTTACAAATCAGAATACAGTGACAAGCGAACCAATGAATCAGAATATAGCTACAAACAGTGACTGTGACCTTTACCTTTAAATCTAACCAGAGCCAAGTGAATGTTTGTGCACATTTGAAGTTCCCTCGCAGTGTAACAGAGATACTGTGTTCACAAAAATGGGACAAATGGACCACCTGAAAACGTTATGCCTCTGGGCCTGTCTGTTGCCAGTGCTGAGGCAGAAAAATACTAAATTAAAAGAAGAGAATTAATGGAAACAGAATGTACCTATGTATCTAACTAAATGTGCTCATTATGCATAATGGCCCCTGAAAGTGCTGTTTTGTTATATTACTGGGCTGTATTGACGCATTAAGCACTTAAAAGTTATAGTTGGCTAAGGCAGAGCTTATTTTTAACTGCTTTATATTCATTTGTCATTTGGGTAGGTTAGCAGTTCATTGTATTTTATACATTGATATGTTTTATCTTATTTGAAAATAAATAAACTGTTATTTAAATAAAATCTGTGTAAAGTACCCCAGAAATGTATTTCAGTACAGTGCCAGAAATGACAGGGATTTATAGTGGTCTAAAAAAAAACAACCCATAATTCCTCCACTGTGTAGCAGTGGGCAGTAAAGGACAGCAGCAACTCGGATGATGCTGGTATAATAGAAGCAGCAAGCTGTGAGTTTGACCAAATCAAGCAGGTGATAGAAACATTAGAGGGTAAATCGATGCTACAATTCATACAGTGTGAGTCACATTTCAGTCAGCTCCAGCGGGGCGTCATTGATCGCTGCCTCATAAGCTTCTTGGAAATAGGTGACTGGCGCCATTGCGTGGCATAATGGAAAATTACTGCGTGACAGTCGGACAGTTTAGTGTAATGTAATGATCATCTCACAAGTCTTGCCATCTTGAAATAAAAGTGACGATGAGGAGGCTGAAAGGAAGAGGATAGAAAATGTATGATGATTGAAATAAGTCTATTTAGACATTTATATCTGCGCTGCACCGACCATGAATGACAGTCTATATTCAGTCTAAAGACATTTCAGACCCTCTCTTTTTTTCCCCACTGTGTTTCTTTCCAAGCCTCATCATCCCCGACCTTTAAATAACCGGCGGCAGGCGATATTCCGATGTAATTAATGCAAATTGTTTGTCTTTAAGCAAAGTTAAGCCCTGAATGTCGGAGCGCACTCAACCAGAAACCACTTGAAGTTCATCCATCCCATTTCCTGGATCGAGTCCTTGAGGGAGGGCCCGTAAGGCAGGCATGGGAAAGTTCGCCCCACTTTTTCCGATTACATCGCTTCTTTTTAAAGAGGGCTCACACGAGTCGAGTCAAACAGTGTGGACCACCGCTGGAAGGAAACACAAGGAGACATTAAGGTGACAGTAAAAGAAAGAAAAAAAAAGTACACTCAGTGCTGAGCCCGGGACAGGAGACAGGAGACAGGAGACCACCCCCGCTTCACGAGAGAGAAAGGTGAGAGGTCTCTTCTGTCTTCTATAATAGAAAATAAAAGATGAGGACTGTTGATCTGTATGTGTATGTGTGATGTTACTGTAGGGACATCATCTGTCATGTCCCTTTTGTTCTCAGTTGTTGTCAATGAATAAAATTAATTGTGTTGGTAGTTTTTAATCCTCCAGAAGGTGTTTTATAATCCTTCAACACTTAATATTCACTTTTAGTGACTTCATTACTTTTGCTTTCTGTATCCCTGTAAGACTTTCTGTTTATTTACCTCAGGCTCTTCATAGAAAATGAAATTATTATTATTACTATGATTTAAGTGCCTTGCTTTTCCACATTCTTCTTTCTCTCCGCATTTCTTTTGAACTAATATATGTATGCCATGTATTCCTGGTGAGAATAAAAAAATTAAAAAGTAAACCTCTCAATAGTCAGATAGAAAAAAGGATATTATTTTTATGCTATTTTAAGTAGTGCGGTGAACTGGTGTCGTGTGGTATGTTTTGTTGAGATAATAATAATAATCCTCAAGACAATGCCTCCTGAAGTGGATCAGCCTGGTTATCATTTTTGTGCCTGCTCAGCAGGACACAGTCCCTGACAGCCCATTGTCTTGTCTCATCCTGTCAGAGGAGTTTGTAGTTTTATAATTAGGAAAAGTTGTTTTTTTTTTCTCAGAGGGGAAGAAATAACAGAAAAACATAAATAGTCTAAACAAATAGACAAGTGTCAGAACACTGTCTTGACTTCTCCAAACAGGATGTTTATCCAGATGCGTGTGTGCGTTTGTACGTCTGCGTGCACGCGCGTTTGGAACTTCCTGTCATTTATTATCAACAATGTCCAACAGCTGCCCCTCAGTACATCATTAGTTTTATGGACAGTTTTATGAAATCATGCTCTTTTTATGATTTGAATCGACTACAAGCGTCATAAATCCACCTTAAAAAATCATGTACACAGCGCTTCTGAACAAACGTAAAAAGTTTGCTTGGCCTCTCTTGGACTCATTGTACTCTAGTTTGACTATAAACAATGAAAATAAACAGTGTTTCCATTCATATAAAATAACTTATGTGCCACGTGTTTTTGTTCATTTTAGTATATGGGAGCTTTGTTCTTAACATCTTTATAATGAGGAGCTGGAGCCCACCCGAACAACAGTATGAGCTCATGGAAGAACTAATAGAAGCCTATAGTCACATACATATGTTCCTCAGTGAA
Source organism: Selene dorsalis (assembly GCA_900303245.1). Taxonomy (NCBI): domain Eukaryota; kingdom Metazoa; phylum Chordata; class Actinopteri; order Carangiformes; family Carangidae; genus Selene; species Selene dorsalis. The sequence goes on along the minus strand of OMNW01004680.1, from coordinate 54,622 downwards.
GCAAAACAAAACAAAAGACACCATTATACTGAAATGTTGGAAAAACTTGGCTCATGTTCCTTATAGAAAAGATTTAGCACTTACACCTTAGCTGTGAGTTTATAAAAACCTTAAAGAATGTTGTAAAGGAAATAAAATACAGCCCTTAGGCAAAGTCAGTCTATTCATTAACACTGCAGCAAATGAAAAGGTGGATAAACTCTATGACCTGCCTAACAACTACACTTGTATGTATCTGCTCACTATTCCAACGGGCAATAGAGGGTCTAAAGCGATGATTTAAAGTTGGTTTGTATGGCAACAGTTTGTTTCCATCCCCAAAAAACATGGCTTCACAACATTTTAAAGAATGATTTAGTGAGCTGAGCTGGGGAGTCTTTCCAAAGTCATAAAGAGGAATCAAGTGCTAGTTTGCAAAAGCAGATAATGTGTGTTTTATAGAACTGTGAAAATTTTATATTAATAAATTAACCCTGTCCTTCCTATTATAGCAGCACCCTCAGGGCAAATATGAGTCTGCTTTTATGTGCGCGCCTTTCACACATTTAATATCTATGCTGCAAATTTCACTTTTCTGCCACTGAGCGGTTTTTAAAGGCAGAAAATTGTACAGATTTTTACTTGTCCTTCTTAACAGAACCAATCCTTGAGTATCCTTGGTTATATCCAACACAATTTTACACTCTGTCTGTGTACCAGCATAAAATTCTCAAAAGGAGGCTCAACTCCAAAGGTTTATCTTTCAAATGTTTGTTCAATTGTTTCTGCTTGATTAATCCATCTATCTTTCATCTATCTGTCCCTCTAAGAAGCAGAGGATGTCCAGAGCTGACTGGACCTTCCTGGAGCACCTGCTGGAGGAGGGCCAGGAGTATTCGACAGGCGTCGGCCGTGTCTGGCTTACTGTACTCTTCCTGTTTCGCATGCTAGTCCTGGGAACTGCCGCTGAATCTGCCTGGGACGACGAGCAAGCGGGCTTTGTCTGCAACACGCGACAACCCGGCTGCACTGCCGTCTGCTATGACAAAGCCTTCCCCATTTCCCACTTTCGCTACTTTGTCCTCCAAGTCATCATCGTCTCCACCCCTACCATCTTCTATTTTGGATATGTGGCGATAAGGGCGAGGAAGGACAAGGACAAAGAGAAGGAAAGTGATGAGGAAGGTGGCGATGGAAGTAAGGGAAGAGAAACTGTGGTGAGAAAGGACACTAAGAATGTCACCAAAGATAATGCAGAAGAGAAGGAGAAACAAGAGGATTGTGGGAAAGGTAGAAAAGTTGTCAAGACGTCTCCTGGGCTGCCTAAACTGAAAGGCAGGCTGCTCTGTGCTTATGCAATCAGCATCTTGTTTAAAGTCATCCTGGAAGCTGGCTTCATCATTGGGCTGTGGCTCCTCTATGATGGCTTCTTCATGGAACCAAAGTTTGAATGCGTATCATACCCTTGCCCTCACACAGTGGACTGCTTTGTCTCTCGACCCACTGAGAAGACCATCTTCACCATCTACACTCAGGTGATTGCTGCCATCTCCCTGTTCCTCAACCTCATCGAGCTCCTCCACCTCCTCCAGATCGCCATCTCCCACAAACTGGAGAAGGACTATCGTCTTCAAGAGCAAGACTGCCGGCCTTGGTCTGAGCAGGTACCAGCCGCACAACAGACTCCAGAGCTTACAAGGGAGGCGCCGCAGGCTTTCCAAGCTGCGAGCCATGTAAACATCCCCATGCAGGGTGGGGCTGCTTGCTACCCCAACCCCTGTGAGAGCTATCAGGATCTGCCTATAGAGCCAAACTGGGGACCCGAGGACACTGCAAATGATCTTCTGCCTAGTTACATGAACTGCATGGGGGCTATGAGGACATCACATTCCCCAAGAGTCAATTATAAAAAACATGCAAATCATGCTGTTAAAAACAATAAGGGTGCCCAAAAGGGCCACTCAAAGAAGAAGCATTATGTCTGATACAGCCAGATGGGGTGGTATCTTGTTTGACTATGAAAGCTTTCCTTGGTTTCTGGATCTTCCTTTGTATAAATACTTTTCTGCACATGACACTTGGGTATCAGGAGCTCGCAGTGAGAGCTCAAATGACGGAGGGATGAAGAAGAACAATTATTGCACTGTGAACTTTATGCCTCAAAGGCAGGTAGACAGTCACACAGAAACCGATAACAGATAAATGGACCTTTTCAAAATGAAACAATTTTGAAAACATCTCCCCAAGCAAAGAAAATGAGATTCTGCTATGAGAGATTACAGTCACAAGATGCCTTCTTGTTACACTCAGTGACTTGTAGTGCTGAATATGACAGTGTAAAAAAAACACACTGTATGGAGGGGGTATGCTGAGGTTTTTTGGGATACTAAATTCTAAGTGTCTATGGGAGGGACTGCAGCAGAACCAGATCTAAACATATTCTTTTGAGGTTTGCACTGTAACCCCTGAAGTTGTTTGAACCCCCTGCCCCGCCCCCTTCTCTCCCCATGGTCCTGTCCACACTGTGGAATGTACTGCTCTCTGGGTCCCGCTCAAGCTCCCAAGGGGATAATGGCTGTGTGGATGCAGGCACGCATGCATGCACACATACACACACACATACAATGTCATGTTCCCCTTTCACCCAGAGAGGTTTTGGTCACTTGAGTTGGGAATAAGGGATGAAGTAAAAGAGAGAGGGGAGCCAAAACCATGGGAATTCTGGGACCGTACATGACTTATCATTGCCAGTAGCCATAGTATTTTTTGTATGAAGAGAGAGAGGGAGAGAGAGGACCACTGTAAACCTCATCACAAGGCCTGAATAAGCGAAGACAAGCATCCAGTTTGAAAAGCAAACCTTTTAGTGAGGTTGAGAGAGAACACAGAAGCTCATTAGTAAATGCATATTGAATGGACTGAAAGAGGTACAGAGATGTGCATATTCACTGAGAGGAACAGAGTATTTCAAAAGTATATCAAATGTTTAAGATATTGTGAAAAAATAACAGTGTTAATATTTATTATTTTGATGAAAATAAAGCTTAAGCCAAAAATTAACACGTGACATTGAGTTTCTGCACAATCACAAGCTGTGATCCAGATAAAAGGCTGGTATACACATTAGTACAGGGGTGAGATTTCTAAATGTGTGTTGCTCCTGTGTTGGGCCGTACACTTTTCCACCATTCAGATACTGTCAAAATACGGAGGCACTACATCACTCAAGAGAAAACACTCCGAGAATAACAGAAAGGCCAAGGTGTGGAGAAGTGGATGAGCCTTACACGGTATCATGAGCACAACGTCCCGAGAGGCGAGAAAGAAGAAACTGAGAGAAATATTTTGGATTTAAAGGCTGTTTTCAAATCTGTGGCTCTGGATGTATTGAAGAAAGGCATCAATTATGCGCCAGTAAAAGTTCATATAAGTTGGAACAGGACTTTATGCTGCCTCTATTTAATATCCCCCGTGACTGTTAACAGTGTTTCCTTGGAGAGCAAATAATAGAATGCAGAACTCAGCACCTTTAACAAAGGTGCTCGTCTTGGCCCTGAATGGATGCAGCCATATGTCTTTTATGTGTGGCTGCGGCCCTCTGCAGCACGGCACTCATTTCCAGCAATTTACCCAACTGTCTCCATGACGATAAGCAGTTATCTATTGCAGGAAAGGAGGTTTATGGGAAATTTAAGTGAGGCAGGTTCTCATATAGCAGCTTGAGCTATATGAGGCCAATCAAGAACTCCAATAAGCAGCTGGAAAACACAAGTTAAAAAAAGATTTTTCATGCACATTTTTTTCTTTTACAGCAATTTATCTAAATGTGATACAAATTAACAATAGGAGGACTATCTCTCAGTCCTCAGAGTGGAATGTTTTTATTCCGGGCTGCCTCTCCCTGTGTCAAGGATAAATTGGCAGATATTGTTGAGAGAACAATCCAAACAGAGCCTGCTGAAGCTGCCCAGTTCAATGCCTGTGCACGAGAACTTGGCTGGCATTTCCGTGCAGTCTTGTTATCTCAGTCCAGGTGGGCGGGTGCATGTGCGTGTGAGCTTGCGTGTGCGCCCACGTGACCGTTTATGAGTGTGTTTTCACAAAAAAAAAAAAAAATCCAGGGGGTCATAGAACAGATTGCATGCGGTGACCCCCTGTCAGACTTCTGCTGCCAATGAAAGCTAGCAGCGGAACAACGGAGCTCCGTTTTGCATCCATCTTTCTAATAGCTGATCAAATCAGAGAAGCTCAACGCCCCGCTCTATTCTCTCCTGAGTGTGCGCTCTCACTGCAATATAAACATCCAGGATTAAACAAAAGTGAGAGCAAATTATTTGTTGTTTTAATGGTCATTTCTCCCTCCACAGTCCATATCTGCAGCCCTCCCATCACACTCCAGATGAAAGTGATGTTTTTGGCTCCATTCTTTTACATTAGGACAATAAGACATTAAAACACTCTTATTATTCATGTCCAGACCATTTTCCAAATTCAGAGCAATCAAATCAGACCCCACTCGAAGAGGATATTCACACAAAAGCTTTACAGTGGATACGCTAATGGAATAAGTGGGAGATATTCGCTAGGAGGGCCTTCATCTGTGCACTAGGTCATCCTTAGCAGTCATACAGGCATCAGATGCCTGACTGACTGTGCTTCCTGACATTGTTGGAGTCACTGCTGATGCATTTCCTCGCTCTGTTGGTGCTGCTGATCACTCACAAAGAGGGGCAATCTTGTAGTTTGTTGAATGAGTAGACCCATGAACACACACACAAAGACTGTGAGGCAGTTCAAAGGGCTTGTCGCCTCCGGCCTCCAGCAGGTTTAATAAAAGAGATAATTGTTTTATGCCGTTGGGCAACTCAGAGAAGGTCGTACCAGCCTGCCTGACACCAGGCACTGGAGGGTCTGTAAAGGGCTTCACCTATGTATGTACCAGGTCTGGCTAAAAGGGAGTTCAGTTGTCATACTTCCTGCCAGATGCACTGCCATAGTCTCTGCATATATCTAGGAAGGACCCAAAGACTCACACAAGTCAGGAATGACCAGTGTGACCTCTGTTCACAAAACAGAGACTTTCTCACACTCTCACATACACACACACACACACACACATAACCAAGGGACCGGAATTGCTTAAAATAGCAGGCTACAGGGTGAATGAGGTTGATGTAATATCTCTTTATTTGGATGCATTTGGAAACGATCTACCTTAGCACAGCAAAGACCAT
>OMNW01004680.1:36522-49389 GCA_900303245.1 Selene dorsalis | reverse complement strand
TAAATATTCTTTCATGGATAGACACATCTGGATGTTTTATTGTAGGGCACACACACACACACACACACAACCAAGGGACCGGAATTGCTTAAAATAGCAGGCTACAGGGTGAATGAGGTTGATGTAATATCTCTTTATTTGGATGCATTTGGAAACGATCTACCTTAGCACAGCAAAGACCATGTTGTTCATAGCGCGTGTTGGGTGGAAGGCACAGTGTTGCATGTGCCAACTCCCATTGTACATACACACAATACCGACACACGACTTTGTCTGTATCCATAACAATCTCAAGCCGAGCACTCAGCCCTTAATTTGAGCACTTAACAAGACACAAAAAAACGCTTTTGGTGGTTCCTAAATTTAAACTCTGGACCAAACTCAGGAAGTGGGTCTGTATCTGTTTCCTGCTCCAGTATAGTTTTGTTTCTCCACAAGGATTGGTCGCAGGGGATTGTTCACCCTGACAATGGGGGCTGCAGTGGGCATTGTTGCATTGTTTTGTCCCGGCTCCCCTGTGTTTTGTAGACCTAATGTCACGGCCGGCCCATCAAAGGCCTGTGAAGGATAGCGGAAATGGGCAAAGCGCCTGCTGTATGGCTGGAGTCAATTAAGAGAGCTGGTACCGCTTACGGCTCACAGTGGTTTGTGTCCATGTCGCAAGCTGTAACTGTCAAGTGAGTGGAGAGCGGAGTCCTCTCAGATATTCATGTTTAAAGCTGCAATGATGCAATGAAAATATACTATATACTATATGTAAAGTGAAAAGTGCTGCCTGTAGTGATGAACCCACAAATAAATGCAAGACTCTTTAGTTTCACTCAGCTTTATGGAGTGTTTACACCTTCCAGCTGTCCTGCTTTTACGCACGCAACTGTACTTTTTTGGTTCCTCTTGCTGTTCTCATCAAACTTCTTTCCAACAGTTAAAAAGGCTTTGTTGACTGTAAGGTACACACACACTAAATCAAACAGCACAATGGCGAACAAAATGGAGCATGGAGCAAGTAAATAGCCGAAATGTTTTCACTCAGGAGTTCAAAAAGAAAGGCATCAATTACATGCCAGAAAGTATGGCTGACAGGATACTGGTGGTGGACCTGAGCTGACTGCTATTGTTGATCTAATTTTATAGACTAGCTTGTGTCTGATATTATCTTCTTATCCTCTCCATATCAACTCTTTTTATTGTGCTTGCAGGTGTGTGTGTGTCTGTCTGTGTGGCTGCCCTTCTAATTTTCCTTATCTATAGTATGTTGATAATAATAAAGTCATTATCATTATTATTATTATCAGTAAGCAGTTGTACTCGTAGAAGTATTATCTTCTGATTGCTGGGTATATCTAACATTGATGGGCAACTCATTCCACAAAGGGCCGCTGTGGCTGCAGGTTAAACTGTGGTCAAACTGTGTGCTCTTGATTAGTGGGGGGAAAAAAACCTGCAGCCATAGCGGGCCTTTGTGGAATGAGTTGCCCATCCCTGATCTCACATGTTCACTTGTACAAAATGACAATATGTAACTTCCTAAAAATGGGGAAAGAGTTCCAAAGGGAGAAGGCCCTGTGGTGCTCGGTGGTGGCCTGGTGGAGACAGGTAGGTGGGTATGGGTCAGATGATCTGAGTCTAAATGAAATGTGTAACGGTGGAGAAGGTTGAGCAGACATGATCATATATTTCTTAAAAAAACAGTGGTTGTTTTATGTCTAAGGTTCCTGTCTGTTCTTAACTTTGATATATTGCAATACCTGTATTCCCAGATTGTGCATATGTGTGTATTATGCAAATGTGTGTGTATGTGGTTGTTTAATAGCGGGAAGTGGTGCCTTCCCAGCAGGCAGACAGCTCTATTGTTCCTGCAGCAGTCTCCAGCCTGTCCACTCAGGATGTTGGACTGGACCTCCTTAAAAAAAAAGAAAAAGAACAGCCAGCATCTCCCGTACCCATTATCCCCATCATCCAGCAAGAACAATGGAATACCTCCCATCACCTCCCTCTCTTTTCCCATGAGCCTCTGAGCTTGGTTCCCACAGTACTGTCCAGTTGTGAGGAGCCGGAGCATTGTTAAGACGGCGGACCTCTCCTCAGATTGTTCCCAAGAGGACGCACAAACATACACCTTTCACACACCTAAACACATCACACTTCTTGTTAAGCAGCAGCCTCACCTCCACCTTTCCATCCTCTCTAGTTTCAAATGGAAACTTCCACCAGCTTGAAGTAATTGCCGCAACATGCACGACCGGGGTCACTGGAGTGGAGCTGGTCATTCCACTGATAGCAAACACAGAGAGGGGAGTACAAACTGATGACTGCAGATAGCACGACAGCATTTACCATTCTGGTGCCAGTGTAAATCTGGGCCTCATTATCTTTCCCCATTTTGCTAGTTGGCAGGGCAACGTAGCAGAACTTCTCCTGGCATACTGGAAAAGTTACCATCCATTATGAGAGGTCCTGGGGCGCAGCAGAGAACATTGTTTCTATTTCACTGTTTAACACAGGAAAGACTGCTGGATTGGAGCACGAGTGTCAACAAAATAATCACTGGGGTTCTTTGTAAAGTGTGTGTGAGTAATCACGTGTTCAATTTAAAAGTCGTCGTAAACTTTTCTCACTTTGTCGTGTTTATGAGGTCAATAAAGTCTCCATCTTCAATCAAAGATGAATTCTTATTAAAGCCTTTGCTTCCTGACCACATCACTGGGCCTGGTTTAATTGTGGGGATAATAAAGATTTTCTTTATTGAATGAGTGGAAAACAGTTTCTGGCTTGGCAGGGAGGTCATGTTGAGCACAGGCAACATCACTGTGCTGCTTATGATGAACATGTTGACACTACAGTAGTCCAAACAAACCTGACCATGTCTTCAATGGTGGCTTTAATCATCACCCAGGAGAAGTCAGTGCCCTACAAAGATTATTCACTGCTTGTGTTGGACTCGTATATAAATCTGTGACATTACAGATGGATTGTGAGATTGGAAGTAGAAAGTTGGCCTTAAAAGGATAAACTACATTTTAGCCTCATGTTATTCCACTGATGCCTTTATCAAAAGGAATGTTTTCAGGGATGTTAACTATCTACGTTGTTGTATATGCAATGTTTGTGAAATGATGCATGTCAAAATTAGCTGCATGACCAGATGTGTTTACCATGACCAAACTTTATCACATACATCCAACCTGTGAAAGACTAAGGGTAATGTTTGAGAATCCTGGATTCCTTTTTAAAACAGAAACCTTGTAGTAGCTGCTGTTTTGATACTATGGTTGGTTTATCATAGTCCAGCAGGTTCTAGAATCACAAAGCCAGGCATTGAGTAGGTTGTTTCAGAGTAATTTAGTTCTGTAATTTCAAATTCAAAATGTACTTTGGGGTATGAAAGTATTTTTCAATCAAGTAAAAATCAGACTGAACAACTTTCACTTGTATTTTGAGTCATGTTTAACCAGGAGGTTCTATAGATAGACTCCAGTAATGGAGCTCAGTGCTTTAAGCGAGACCAGCTGTGATTTGTGACTCTAAATACAATCTAAAGTAATGCCAGCCCACTGATCAGATAGACAGATTTAGTCATGTTCTTTTAACATGGCGTAACTAATCCAGGCTGAAATACTGTTGTCTTGGCAGAATGATCCTGTGAATTCTCAACGAATCGGCTTCCTTGAATAACAATACGCTTGTACATACATGTTATTTCATGTGCATCACTAGGAGATTCAGTTCATTTAGTGTTTCTAGTCTTTAATTCAACAGAACAATTCATTCATATTATCATTGAAATGATGACCCCCACAGTAATATCGTGGTTAGATGATTCTTTTTTGTGGATCCATGAGTGTTTTGACAGTGTGCAAGTTTTAATTGAGGATACAGTGCACTGAGAAAGAGCTAAAGCAAAGCCACGAGGTGGAAAGAACTGGCTGTAGAGCTCAGACAGGAATGTGCCAAGGCACAGATCTGGGGAGGGCTGCAAAACAGTTCTGTTTCACAGTGGCCTCCACAATTCTTAAACTGAATAAATTTTGAATAATTAGGTCCGTTTGCTGGCTGCCTGCAGGTGGAGCTACTCGGTAAGGGAGGTGACCAAGGACCTGATGGTCCCTCTGGGTGGGATGGATTTGATGACGGAGCGTGCCAGATGGAAACTCTCTCCTCTGTGATAGTCTGCAGAGAGGTGTTTAAAAGACTCCCAGGCTGTGAGAGACCAGGTTCTCTGCTCTGATGACGACAAATTTTAACTTGATTGTCCTTTTGGAAAATTCTCCTGGATCTCTGGAGCTAAGTCTGTGAGGTTCTTGGTCAACTGTCTTACCAGGACCCTTCCTTCCTGACTGCTCAGACTGCCAAGCGGGCAGCTGAAGGAAGAGTGCATGTTGTTTCAGAATCTACCATTTAAGAATGATGGAGGCCATTGTGATCTTGGCAACTCTTCGTTCAGCAGAAATTGTTGAAAAAATATTCCCTCTCTGATTTTATTATTAGGTTGTGACATAACATGTGAAAAGAAATTGAGGGACATCCTGTACACTTGCCACACACACTGACATACTGTTTGTTAGAGTGTGTTGACAGAGCCTAGTTTATTTTGCTGTTTATTTCATCTTAGATTACTCTTTCTTGTGAGTAGTTAACCTACAAATGGTCATAGTTTATCAGTTACCAACACATTAGCATTTCAAATCTATATACATCTGGATATAAGGGTCAATTATATGTGTGTGTGTTCATCCTTAAAACTCTGTATCATGTATCAAGACGACTGAGAATAAGTCTGTAGTTTCTTGGATAAGCTGAAGCTAAATACAACCACAGCTGAAGGTCAATTTTAAGATGGTTTTGAAAAACTGAAAAATCCAGGGTCATGTCAAATGATTTAATCATGTTCAAGTTATCCTAATGTAAAAAACAGTGCTTTAGCTCACAATGCTGAATCTTCTGAATGGATGGGATTTTTCTCTCAGTTGATTTTGTGCTAAAGGTCAAATTCTAAAAGGCGAATAGGATGTTGATTCTCACATTTACCATCGCTTTGTCTACTGTGTTCTCTCTCAAATAATTTCCTTCTTGCAGCTGAATGAGCAGAGTCATTACTTCCTTCCTTAGACTTAGATGTTACTTTCTGTCCTTGCCAGCAGTATTGTTTCATAATAAACGTGGAGGGGGCTGATATTTGTTCAGCCCCAATTGGGAAACAATGCCTCTGAAAAAAGAAGGGACACAAAATGAAACTGCAAGTTTTCTGCCATTGTTCGAACCCATCTACAGAGGAAATTTCCCTCCAGGTGATCTGTGACATTAATGGAGTGGTGAGTCGGACATGTGTCTTCAGCATACAAACACAGTTTCCTTTTATTTAGCACATTTTTAAGATAACACACAAATTTTAAGTGTGCAAAAAAAAATTGCAGACTTTCTAAAATGAAAGTATTGTGTAGATGTTCCAGACAACAGGACTAAACAGCTTAAACTTCCTGAGAGACCTCCCACACTGCTGGCTTATTCTGTCACATACCATCAAAGGATATGTGAGATTCAAAAGAGCTACAACAAAGACCTGTCTTTCTTCCTTGGCTTTCATGTTCACAATCAGACATTCTTTCCTTAACGTAAAGAAAAGATTAAAGGAAAAACACTTTTGTGTGACAGGCTTGGAACGTGAAAATCATCTCTATGCAAGAAGAACACAAAGTCACAATAAAATGTGTCGGTGCCAGAGCTAGATTTAAATAAAACAGACTATGTTCCTTTATACTTGAGGCTGGAGGACAGACTAACAAACAAAATCAGACCTTGTGGTCAGTTCAAACCTGAACACCCAAAGGTTCCATATTCACATTGTTGTAATTACAGTGACTTGATTTAGTTATTTATCATCATGCACAAACAGGCATGTGCAACATGAAGTGGAAGGTCATAGAAGCATGTACAGCACATATACGCCACATTTGACTGGATACAAGACAGAGCATGTTTTCAGCTGCTCCCCTGCTTCTAGAAAGAGTCTGATATTCACACAGGCAAGCCGATTCTTTTTGGTGGCCAGGAGTGAGGATGTATGACTGAGCTGTATTGGAAGAATAAGTGTATTCGCGCTCTGGTTCACCCCCTTTACTCCCAGTGCACTATCCTCTTGCTGAGAGAGGGCAAACACGAGTCTCTACCTCCAGCAGTGGTTAACTCTTTTCGGGTCGGTTCCTGTTCAGAGCTGCTTTGGGTGCAAACTCCAGTTTCTCTTTCAGGCTAAGCACCTGCGTGCTGTCCATACCCACTTGCTCCTGCAGTTTTCTTTCCTCCCTCAGTTCAAGGATGGACTTCTCCTCCTCTCGAGGTTTGGGGGTCCCTCTGATAAACCACTCCAGGTGGTAACCCACAGCTCCGACCACAAAGGCAACGGGAAAGGTGACATAAGGAGCATAGGTGCGCAACGCTGTCCACATTACAGGCCACATGACGGCACACTGCTCTGGCTCCCAGGTGCTCTATGGGGGAAAGTATATCAAATTATTATCACAGTATATGATTGGAGGGGGGTAGTTAAAGGCCATTGACTCTTAAGGAACCATCATTTTACTTCTATTTGGTCATTTAAAGTGATAAAAATTCCTTTTGTATTGCTTCCCCCTTGTGGTTCAAACCTGAATCTGGCAGTTGAGTCAAATCAGTACTGTAAACATGAAACTGAATTCAGTAACAAGAAGGAAACGTTTTGTATTGATATAATGTAAGAAAAATGATGATGATGATGTGTATGCTCCCTTTGAAATCTAATTAAAACTGCTTCTAATAATGACAGTCTTCAACATGACAAAACAGTATTTCACTCGTGAAAACTGACCAAAAAAATACATATGAGCAGTTATTGCAGACAGTCACACCGCATTTCCAATCAAGTCAGATAGCCTGTGTCCTTCCTATGCCCTCATCACTGTCTCTGAGCTCAGTCTCCATGACATGCCAACAAATGACGCAGCAGAGCAGTAAACCTTAGATAAACAAACTTAGCTACTGTTGTTTATGGGAGTTACTGAAACTATGCTAACGTAGTTACCACCGTTACCATAACTTTATATTAACGTAGGACTATTCAACATAAGTGTTCGTTAATTGGGTATTTGCCTTCCTTTGTGTGTCACGTACAGGCCGAACAGGAGAACAGTTCTCCATGAATCATCAAAGTCATTCATTGATGTTGGATTTAATTTGGTGGACTGAGCACATGAGCTGGACACTTGAATTTTGGTGGCGTGTCGTCGGTCCAACTGTTCGCTTACCAGTGGATGTCAAAGAGCAGGACTCGGAATATCTCACTAACACGTCGTTTTAAAATAAGAGATTAAAGCCAATATTTCACGTGAGGCTGCCTGAGACTGTCTCCATGCACTGAATTGCGTAACGTTGCAAAGTCACTGAACGAACTTGCGGTTACCAGGGCAACTTAAGAAGAACTAGTCATGTAACGTTTGTCTGCGTGCAGCAAGACCCCACACTCTAACCACTGCGTCTACTTGCAATATGTCCGTGTATGTGTTTAATTGTAAAATTATGAACACAATGACGGCGGTTTATTTCATTAGTTTTCACTCACCTCTACCGTTAGCACGTTAATGTAGCGCAGGATCGACGCAACTTCCGCCTGACTGCTGGTGACCTTCCTGGTTCCTCCTGATTGGCTGGTGAGCGTCGCTCTGTTGTGGATAAGCAGGGTTCATCTACGTTTGCCACAGTATTTGCGCGCCACCTAGCGACAAAGGTGCTGCACTACTCCGAGATAAGAAACATTGCAACAATCTCCACATTTCCCCTGCCACAACACTAACTACAGTTATTATGATAAGAGATTAAATTGTAAGATACTTTATTTATTACTTTATAATCAACAGATAATCACTCTCATGTGAACTGTACATCATGACAGTGCACAACAGAACATTACACTACAGGTAATCCATTTAAAATGTTCATAATACAGAATAGCAACATTCATAAAGATTCACTTATTTTGTGTATGCCTTGATTCCTACACAGAAACACATTCTTACTAAACTACAGAAGAATCTTTATGATCAACTTTATAATCAGATAAAGCATAGCTTTGTGACAACAGCGTGGAAGGAAGCTGAGTTCTTACATAACAGCACACTGGGAGTTACAAAAAAAACATCTCTTTCTGTGTTCAAACACTCAACAACAGAGAATCCTCCTCTGAAGAAATACTCATGAGAGGCTGTTGGATCTGTCACCAGTATTGTGTCATTCAATGACAAGCCTTGAGCTACCACTTCAACAGCTGAGATATGTTTCTTTTAGCTTTTTAAATGCACAGTTTGGCATATACAGACAGAGACACTTTCAGAGGCTTGGTGTCCTGTTCAAAGACACAAACACTTTCACACAGCCTTATCTTTTGTTTAGATTAAGTATTCTAAAGTATACAGAGAAATGGACCCATTTCAGATACCCAGTGGGAAACTATAGGGAATAAAGTTGGATATAGTGAGAAGAAAATATTCCACTGTAGTTTCTGGGTAGTGAAATTCTTTCTTTGCAAACCTCTGTATGATTGATGACACTGAAAGTTTTCCATAAAACTATACCAGTGTAGGGCACAAAGCTGATGTATAGCAGCTGGAATGCAGCCTGTCATGGAGCAATGGCCTCTTCTGACTTATTGGTCATTCCAGTAGAGGCTGAGAGTGAAAAAAGCTCCTCTTTCCAAATTTGTATGTTATTATTACTCCCCATGACTGCTGTGATGGTTGATTAACAGGATTATGTGTGGATGATTATGTTTCATGCTTCAAAATGATCCCTCCCTCTGTGTTGTCCATCTTGTAGTTGCCAGAACTGGCATTTGATCAGTCCTGTCAGATAAAGTGAAATGTGCTCATTCCCTGTGGGGAAACAACATTACTAGTGCCAGTTTTGCTTTAACACCAACTTTAGCAGTGCCAGGATTATTTCATCAGTTCCTGTTTATTAGTACATGAGATTTAGAGCTGCACTTGCCAACATTTTTATATAAAAATACAACCAGCTTATCAATTCAAATAACAAACTGGGACTGACAGAGCAGAATGTCATCACATCCTCACTCACTGAAGCCCTGTAGACCTGCTCTGTTTGCCCAAGTTAATTACAGATGCCAGGCATGGTCAGTGGTGGAAAATCTTTCTCATTACAACGGGAAATGACAATTAGGACTTAGGTTAAATCACTGCTGAATCATGTAAGCCAGCAGAAGTCTGCTGCACAGCTCTCTGTAGGCCAACACCTTCAAGCACGTTGCATTTCCGGCCACACTTGGAAGCCACCAGACTCATTGCCTTGAAAGCGGCCCAAACACTTTACCACCTCCATGTTCAGGTGATGTGTCAACAGAGAAGGCTGGATGGTGGGGAGATTATGACTCGAAGCATGCTTAAGGACACGGGACAGCTAAGTTTAGCTTCAAATTAAGATGGAGGGAGAGGACTAAGCAGGAGATGGATGTGAGATGTGACCAGAAAGGATGCTCTAGAGGATTTGATGGATTGCCTGTGATTTGGAAAGAGACGAGGAGAAGCGAGAGGACTCCTGACACAGACTGTGATCAAGCAGAGTAACAGATGGGGAGGAAGAGAAGTGCCAGATGTGGAATAGAAAGACAGGCACTTTTGCACAGCCAATCTGTACTACAAAGAGAGAAATGAGTAACTGATTTTGTTTTTGTTGTTTTACAGGTCAAAGGCTAGGATTGTGGTTTGGAGTTCAAAATAAACTAAAATAACAATTCATGAGTTATTTTCATCAATTTAAGCACTTACTGTTAAAGCAAGCTTCCAGGAACCTTAAGTTGTTGCACTGTCAGTAAAGTAGTAGCCTACAGGTACAACCTCTATATGGCTGCATTTATACAATATCAAGCACTACAGCTTAAACACCACAAGCAGCATGTATCTTCATAAATCAAATCCCCGTGAATTGTGAATTGTGGACAGTTAAGAAAATGATACCACAATGATGTCATACAAAAGCATGTATTTATTTATTTTTGGCATTAAGAACCTTTTTGGCTTGTCTATTTGTTACAGCACTGGCCCCAGAATCACAAGGGTGAAAGTGGTACACACCTAATGGTGGTCCATTGGGTCTTTTATGTTTTGGTCTCAGGCACTGGCTTACAGGAGAGCAATTTAGCAACAAAAAAAGCAAACTCTCAAATGGGTTTAGTTACAGAGCTTTAAAAGCAACACTGCTAAATGTGAGGTTAGTATAATTCAGGTATTATAAAACAAGCAATTTCTTTTGGCAATTACACACATTGCAACACGAGGCAATATTCAGTACAATGTGCAACCACAGAGTATAAATACCCCTGATGAATTAATTATGAATTTAAAAAGGATCATGTTTATGACACAGAACCATGCTAATGACGCATGTGAGGAAATTCACAGATGTCAGTCTTTGTTATACTGACAGATGCATACACTCTACTGTAGGAGCAGAGAGATGATCCACAGAAAATTTATTATTTGTTATTCTTTCACCTATTATCTTTCAGCTCCTCTAGTCCACGGTCACAGTAATTCAATGCAGACCTTCATAAAAATAGACTTGCTAATTGTCGCTGTCACCGAGGCATCTATGATTGAAAACACTGAAGAATCTGCAGTACAACCTGGATTAAGTTAAGATATGCAGGAAAGGCTTTAATTGTCTATTTACAGCAACAAGCTGTGGAATAATGTGGACTGGCTGTTATACTGCATAAATACCATCATGTGGGGGCACTTATGGGAGAAAGCTGAGAGCTGAGCAGAACGTGACCTGAACATGGAATGATGCTGTGATCACAGTGCAGAGGGAGTGTCAGTGGCATGAGGCTCACATGAGCCTGCTAATGGCACCAGAGAGGAAGTCCTCATAGTTGAGGCGGATGTTGCCCGTCATGGTTGTGTCCCTCTCCCTGAAGACCTGCGTCATGCTCTGGAGCTGAGTGCACACCTGGATGAAGCGGTCCAGCTGGATGCCGGGTCGTGCGCCTCGCATGGTGAATCGCTGCACCAACGTCTCAGAGAACTGGGGACTGAGGTTGTAGCCCATCTGAGCAAAGGCTGAGGGAGAGGAGAGGTGTGGAAGAAGGAGTAAATACGCAGTTGTACAGACGCCTTCTAATTTAACCATAACATCTTCAACATACACAAACAAGGATACCTTGGTGTAGCTCTGTGCCACTGATTAAACCTGAGCGGTCTCTGTCAAACTGCTGAAACAACGCTCTCCACTGCTGCATGAAGTCCCACAGAGCTGAGAAGCCGAATACATCGATGCGACCGGACCGTGTCTTGTCAAACATGTCTAGCAGGAATTGCAAGAAAACAAAAACAAACATGTTCAGACAAGCATGAGTCAGTTGGTTTCCTTCAGTTATTGTTGCACATTCTTTAGAAATAGAGCAAAAAGATGTGAGTCGCATTTTCCGCCTGTTTCCAGAAAGCCTGTCGTCCACGAGCATGGATCTACTCCTTAAGTCATTCATCGCTCATAAGGGTAATGGTGCACATTAGTCACTATCTTGCAAATGCAACAGGAATGTCACACAGCTAAAAGGCAACAACACAAACATGACTCAGTCATTTTTTTAGGTTGGCTGCTGGCATGCTAGAATTTTTTTTTAGAGACAGACTGTTGACATATAAAACCAGACTGTTTTGTTTTTCTTACCACCCCTTGTTTTTCCTCCTCAATCACCTTTCCCTCCCCTTCGCAGCAGCCATTTACATCTCTGAAAGGCAATTAAGCACTGCCCACCATTCTGCCTCAAGAAGCACTGTCAAAACATTTATAAGCAATGCATCAGCACAGAGCTGCCTCACACTGCTGAGCGTTCCATTTGGCTGCAGCTGGGTGACTTACTGATCATCATGAGGCAGGTCTCGTCATTAAAAGCCGACCAGTTGGAGTTGACAAGCGCCTGCTTCAGCTCCTTGAGGTTGATGAAGCCGCTATGGTCCGTGTCAACAGTGTGGAACCACTGGTACGCCTCTGGATTAACGCCAGGAGGAATGTTACCTAGACAGATGAAAAGTCAGAACAATAATTGGATGGTGAAGAGAGGAGCAGGCTTCAGACAGACTTTGAAGACGCACATCACTTTAAGATAAGATAAGATAAGACTATCAGATAAGTTTTCTTTGCATGCTCTTGTTCCTAACACTGTTTACTGAACACTGTTCTTCCTTTTCAGTCTGCCTCAGCCAACTGGTTTGATTTATTTTCTTTATTGTTTTCCATTCTTAAATCTTCTACCAGTTATTATTATTTCAATATAGCTCTTGGTCTTTGAGGAGTAAGGAGAATATATGAAAACAAGGAACAGTAAAAAGACAGAAGTCAAGGAAAAGGAGAAAGAGACAGTGAAGATTCTTGGAAATGAAGCATCTGCCCCTTTCCAGTGGAAAATAATTGTTTATTTACCGGCGTATGAAGAAACACACATACACTGTCTGACAGATGAAGCTGTGCTGTCTCAGTCAAGCAGAAATTTGATCAGAGAAAATAATACATCTGTGCTCAACCAAGTCCTCTGACACAGAAGGTGCTGACTTTGAAAACAGAATGGTATATAATGACAGTAACACAGAATACACTTTATAAAAAATTGACATGCTATACAGCATAAATAAAATTCCTAAACCTAAGTATATTTTAAATGTGTCAGAGTCAATAAAAGAAGGTAGGTTAGACATTTTACTTGCTGGAAGAATATGTGGATATGAGGAAAATCATCACAATTTTGAGAGAAAAGTTTAAAATTTATATCTAATAATCAACTGTACTTCATATAAAGGATTGTTACTTACCCCCCGCCCCCAATAC
>OMNW01004680.1:13558-36199 GCA_900303245.1 Selene dorsalis | reverse complement strand
CAGTTTAATCACACACACACACACACACACGCACACACACACACACATCCATCCGTCTCTTACTCTGTTTAGCCCTCACTCTGTATTACTGGAGTCATCACTCCAGCCATGTAATCCTGCTGAGGGGCACAAACTGAACCCTGTCTCTACATGACTGTCTGGGAACGTAAGTCATTTTCTATCTATCACCCCAGCAGAGAGCGAGGGAGAACGAAAACGAGAGAAGCGATGAAGAAGGCGAATGAGAGCCCATCTGCAGTCTCTTCACGTTGAGAATATGCCTGTCCAACTCCCACAGGCACAGAGAACCGCAGCTGCTTACACAACTCCAGTCTTAGCCTACAGTTACCTGCAGGGGCATGGTGTCCATAGGGTCCTCCATGAGGCTGTCCTCCGTAACCCCCATAAGGCCCACTGGGAGCATGCCCGTATTGCCCTCCATGACCTGGGGCTCCATAACCACCATAAGGTGCTCTTGGTGGACCTGCAGCCCCTCCGTATGGAGCCGAGGGGGTAGGCCTGTACGCACCGTGGCCTCCCCCATATGTCCCTCCTGGTGGTGGGTTAGCTCCTCCTGGATAGCCCTACAGTGAGAGACAAAGGTCAGTTCACTGAGACTCTATGATAAGTACAGAGAATAAACAGGTAATCACCTGAGCACTTGGTTAATGTATAGAAGTGAGTGTTCAGTGTTTAAAACTGAGTCATCTTACTCCAGCTGTACTTCAGTTGTGCTCTGTGGAACTACTTCACTGGACTATTTCCAGTGCAACTCTGAGTGCATTTCCGAGAGAAATACAAAGTGCTCTGCGTTTATCTGACAGCTACAGTCTGCAGATTAAGGCTCTGCTCAAAACACATTTAATTAGTTTACAAAATTGAACACATTGTAATGTGAACATGAACTACGCAGTACACACAGAAATCAGGGCTGAAACTATTAACAGACTACTGATTTGACAGAGGAATAATCATAACTCTTAATTATTGATGGATCATTCCTGTTATTGCTCAGACAAAGACAGGATAATAAGAAGATCAAATTATAAGACACTAAGAAAATCAAACAATCCCCAGAAACAGCCTTATTATGAGCTCTGTTCTTAATCACAGCTGTATCATATTTAAAGTACAGTTTGGAAGTGTTGAGCAGGCCAAAATAAGACTTACGATCCACAAGGAGTTGTAATAATGACTTTTTAAACATGTAATTGCTGAATGAATAACCTAATTAAACACTTAACCAACAGATTGATCAATATCCATTCGAAGTAGTTGCTAGCCACAGGCCTACAAAGTAGGTGAAACTCTGGACGGGGTTATTCTGAGCATTTCTGCTATTTCACTTTCAATACATTGAGCTGACTGTTGTCAGCACTGTTGCCTCCACGGTAACTTCAACTGTAACATGTGCTGATATGTTTGTAGAAAGGTGTCGCCACTTCTATTCAGGTTAAGTATGAGAATACGTCATCCGGACGCAGTTTCAGCTAAAGAAACTACTGTTATACTGGCTTCCACTGACGTTAAATATACCAAGACTCCCGTCAACCCCAAAGAACTATAACACTGACACGTTTTTGGACAATTATTACAAAGAAGTTACATTTTTACAGCAAAACAGACACATGACGAGTGAAACAGAACAGACTGCAACACACCCTGCTAGCCAAAGTACACACTAATGAATGGCTAACGTTCCCCGTGTTGCTATTGGATAAACCCTTAACTAAAGTTATATCGAGGAAATACAACGGGTAATACAGTTTTTCAACAATATTAATATATTATTGTGGCTAACACATACAAAACACAAAGAGCAGTATTTCTTTACCTGACCGTAGTGGAAACTCATGTCTGACTGACTGCACTTCCTTCCATAACACAGCCGTGGAGGCGGACTTAACTGCGCCCGACTCAGGCTGACGATTGGTGCATTTCCGGGTCTGTCAAACTGCACCCGCGTCCACTGCTCCTGATTGGACGGCGGAGTGGAAAAGTGATGACGACAAAACAGATGAGTAATGTCCATGACTGTCAAATATCCATGGTAAATATGATCGATTAATTAGTAAGTTACTCATTCACCGTGGAATTGAAATCGCATTTAGACACATATGTTGTGGGATCCAATCCATTCATTTTTATTAATATTGTCAGTTTAACCGTCTTAGTCCAATGTGTTTTCTACGTCTTATCTTTTTCTTTTGAAAAAAAAAAAAGCCTCCTCTCTTCCCCCATTCTGTAACAATAGCAATGGAGGTGGGTATCGGTGACGTCAGATATTTCACATGTGCTATACATGGTTTTATGTCCATTTTTGAAAAAAAGAATAAAAGAACACACACACAGACACTTTAATATTTCAACAATGAAATAACTTTATAGATCACAATACAAAATGTAGAACAAAATATATTATCTTGAATTATTTTTTAAAACAAACTTACTAACAAAACAGCAGACAAACAAAACAAAACAAAAATAACATTGAAGGTAGGTTACTAACAAAACAGCAGACAAACAAAACAAAACAAAAATAACATTGAAGGTATAAAAAACATGTTTGCTATTATTTTTGCAGCAGTGTTAATCAGAGCATACATAAGTCATACATTCATTAAGTGATTCTGATTTAATTATGGGAGGACATAAGTGGTCAACAAAGTTCAGAGTAACTCTTGAAGGAAAATGAGGAGCATTTTGTCCCAGCCCACATCAACAACGACCCTCCAACTGATTTCTGTAGATTACTGAAGTGCTGTGTGCTTTATCTTGTTTTATTCATAAGGGGGCAGTGTGTGTGTGTGTGTGTGTGTGCGTGCGTGCGTGTGTGTGTGTTCAGAGAAGGGGTCCACTCTGTAACTACATCACACTGGGGCTTTCAGCATTTTACTTGCAGTTTTAATTTTCAAAGCGTGTGATACCTGATGCTACTGGATAAGAGTAGTACACAAAAACACAGACATGCATACATCCAGGCACTCATAGCTTCCTCACTAATCTGACTTTTGGAAGACTTAATTTGTATGCATCAGGTGTGCATTCCTGCAGGAATTTATTTACCATGACAATATTTACAAACGGTTGTCCCTGAACTGATGAATATCTCTTTGGCATCAAGCAGCAGTTCACCACGTATTCAGGCACCTTGGGCTTTTCACTCAGTTTGTCAGTATAGCTGCTGCCATATTATTTTATCTCAGTTTCATCCTCAGTCTTGGTGTTGGTGAGGTTCTGGATAGATACCGTTGGATCTATTCTGACTGGTGATTTGGGCCTGAACCCAGACCTGGGCGCTGCCAGCGGCGCCATCTCGTGACTCTCGGCGAACACCCTTCTGTCTGCCTCTACCTTCCTCCTGACCAGTTTCTGGATGCGTTTGCAGATGAGGTAAACCATCTCACAGATGCACATGAAGATGCAGATGGCAGAGGAGACCACCATGAAGAGGGTAAAGATCCTCTTCTCAGTGGGACGAGATATGTAACAGTCCACCGTGTTGGGACATGGTGGCAGGGAGCACTTGGACAGGCGGGGCATGTCGTACCCTTCATAGACGTAGTAGAGGATATAGAGGAAGCCAGCATCAAAGCCTGCCTTGAAGATCAGACTCATCTGTGGGAAGATGAATGATAGTTAAAAAGGGAGACAGGTCTTTCAGCAGGTCTAAATAAATAATAGTCCATCTGCCTGTCCATCCATCAAACAATATCCAAATGATTTCTCAGTCACTACTTATTTCAGTTTGGACGGATGAAGCTTTTTTGATCAAATGCTGAATTTATAGTATAAACCATTGCAACATCATAGTTCATGCAGCTACAGTGCAGCTTGGAGGGATGATAAAACCTCTTACTGATGGGGGCAAAAGGTGGAAAAAGAAAATGTAAAAGCTGTTTTTTCTTGTGATGAGGACTCAACAAATAAAATACACAAATTACACAAGTGTCTTCTCCACTCTCTGGTACATAGCCACCTGTCCTTGGCAATTATTTTTGACATTTCTCAGAATGACTAACTTCAGCAGGTCACGACCAAAGCACTGCTGTTTCTGCTTCTTTTTTGCACTTTCAAAAATAAACTTGAATCCTTTGGCTCTTACCAGGTATGTCCACCACAGCCCCCCACGTTTCTTCCCAGGGTTGGCATAGAGATGGGCGCCCTTATGTGAGGCGGTGTACTGCATGTCCCTCTTCTCCCTGTACTTGACATGCCCGACCACCATCAGTGACGGACAGGTGACGAAGATGAGCTGCAGGGCCCACAGGCGGATGTGGGAGATGGGGAAGATGTTGTCGTAGCACACGTTGTTGCAGCCTGGCTGGGCCGTGTTGCACACAAAGTCCTTGCTCTCATCACCCCACACCCGCTGGGCTGCCACCACGAACACCATCACCCTGAAGACAAAGACCATGGAGAGCCAGACGCGGCCAAACACGGTGGAGTATTTGTTGACTCCACTGAGGAGTGCCTCCAGTGCAGACCAGTTCATGACTGCAGCTGAAGAGGTGGAGGAGGGGGTGAGGGAGACTGAGGGGGATGGATGAGCTCCTCAGGGGCACAGGTGGGCTGACCTTGAGCAGCTGAAAAAGTGACAAGGTGGGTTTAGAAAATAGATAGTACCAAGCATTAATTCTTAAAAAACATTTTACTCAAGTGCAAGCTTATTTCTGTATATTTCATTTTATCTTATAAAGCTAGAATCATACCAAGAAAGTGTCCTGACTTTTTTTTATTTTTTATTTTTACGTTGACTTAGGCTGTATATCCTGACTTTGCATCCATAAAACTAGGTGAAAACAAACAAATGGATCCTACATTTCCCATAATGCAACAATTTTGTGACTTTGGTTAGACCCACCCTCTCTGGTAAACATTGTAAAATGTAAACATTTTTCTACCATCAATTAACCCTAACTCATAAACCAAGCTGATTGTTATCAAACAGTAATGTCCAAACTGAGCCAGTATAACTGCTATGACATCATCATCATCATCATCATCATCATCATCATCATCATCATCATTGTCGTCATTTTTGCAAACTGGACAGAGCTCCACTGGAGACAATATGTAGTTGTTTTCACACAAACCTTTGTACCACTGATAACAAATTAATTCAGTTTAATGTGTAAAATAAGTGGTGCACCTCTTTGTAATTTGTGCATCAAGTTTTGTTTTCTAATTAACTGTAGAAACTAATTTACAGTACCATGCATACACACAGTTGTTATTTTTTCTGCATTTACACATCCATGAATGTCTGATTATTTTTTTGTTTTTAGATCAGTGACACCATAATAGTCATATTGTGTTATTCCTCCATGTTAAGAAGCTACTACAGTTCACTACAATAAACAACCAGAAACAAAGTGCCGCTTTAAAACGGCGATCACCTCTGTGGAAACAACAAGGAGGAGCCATTCTCACAATCATATTCCCTGTCATACCTGATTTCTGTTTCCACTGTTTTCAGTGCAGACTGGCTGAACATCAATGAGTGAGTCATCACCGGAGCCTCCCTTCACTGATACTCTCAATAGTGAGATATTTGCATAGTGTGGCCATTTGTGCAGGTGCAGGTGCATTCATTGCTGTAATCCCGTTTTTACAAGACAGCAATTTGCTTGTTAAAGAATTCAAGTTAAAATCTAACCATGTGGATTTAAAAGTCTGATCAAGTAAAAATTTTAAAGGTGGAGATGTAATTGATGTTGGTCCCATTTTGTTCTGCTTTGTAGGGTTTCATTAATGGCCGCTCAGTGGTTGGGTTTTGCATGGGAGGTTTGGAGTGACAGGCGTGACTGCTGAGTGAGGTGTGCAAACACCACGGTTTGATGCAAGTGTATTCACAGGGAGAGAGGGTGTGCTGTGCTACAAAGGGGTTAAGATATCTCAAGGATTTCTTTTCAACAACAGCAAAGAAAAATACCCCTCCTCTACATTTACATCTCATTCTGATGAATGCTCACGGCCTGACAGGGAACAAGTTGGATAACAGTCTCGCTGTCCACCGTTCCATTTCAATTCCGTCTCATCTAATATCAAGTATTTGAATTCCAAAAGACCTCCTTCAGCATTTCAGCGTCACCGCAGACACATTGAGCTGTCAAATCAGTTGCTATTTTCTCTCTCATCCAGCGTTCTTGACTATTAAATTACACATCATGAAAAGGATCGACTCAATCAAAGCCTTCAGAATCACAACGCAGGCTACTGAGAGCCACTGACACTTTCAATCACAGCTGATTTTACCTGCACTTTATCTCTCCTTCTGAGCAGATACAACAACTGGTGATATTGATTTTTACCCTCAACCTTTCAGTCTGGGCTCCTATGTTTTACCTTTAAGTGAGGCTGTTATTCTATAGTCACAAATTAATACAGCATTGCCTGCTTTTATAAAAACATATGGAGTGATAGAGTCTTTTTTTTTTCAGATACACAAACACAAATTCTGAGGTGTCATTCACACCACATAGAAAAAATGCCCTCACAGACAACAGCCTATCTTGTCTCAGATGGCAAAGCAAGGCCACGATTTGTTCTCGTATTGCGCTCTAGATTTCAGAGGTGCCATCCCGAACAACAGCAGCCGGCCTCGTCTATCTCCTCCGCGGCATGTTTGTCTGTCTCTTTGTTGTGACAGATGAGACATACCATGCTTTCTCAAGTGAGAAACTGCTGGTTATGTGAGGCATTTGATTCCAATATATCTACTCGGTGTGACGCAAATACTGCTATAGTGCATGCTCCCGGCTTTATTAAGAGTCTCACACAGTGTGTAGGGGAGTCAGCAACCATAAACATTCTCAGCAACTTGCAAAAAGGTGAGGATGTTAGGCAGGGATATCCAAACAAGCAACATAACTCTTAGAAAAAATATTACTTTATACATTTGTCCTGATCCTCAGTGCAGATCACCACTGTGGCTACATCTCCAGACACAGCCTTGGATATGTAACCACCCCATCTGACACAGTGATAGATCCTGGAGTGTGACTTGCTCTACAGGCTCAGCTAGTTGCAAATACTTTTCCACCTAGACTGCATGTCTGTATGAGTCAATGTTCCTCACTAACAAGGAGGGGTTGAAGTTTTGCGTGTGCCCTTCTCTCTCTCTTTCTCTCTCTCTTTCTCTCTCTCTCTCTCTTTCTTTCTCTTTCTCTCTCTCTCTCTCTCTCTCTCTTTCTCTCCCAGCTCAGCTCTGTTTTTTCTCTCTCTTTTTGTCACTCACACATTTTTGCCTTTGTACGTTCAATCTTTCTTCCATTTTTCAAGGTAACACATCAGCCAGAAGGTGTAAAACACAAGCAATGCATGTGTGGCTTTATTCGCATTGCTTCAAGTTATCCATCTTTACAAATCTCATTCCTCTGTATGTGCCGGGGCTGAGCTTTTCCCTTGACATACAAGATGTTGCCTGGCTGTGTGATAGAAAAGGAACAGAAAGAACAAAGCTCTTGCCCTTTTACTATTTTTTTTTACTCTATCTTTTGTCCTCTTGATTGCCTCTAGTATTGATGTTAGATCAAACTGAAACTCAGTTTATTTACATCATCTCCATTTCACCGATCTAACAACTCTGATAAACATAAAGTGCCTTACCTGTGACACAGGGAAGTGGTGTAAATGAGATGTTTCCTGACTGGCAGGTGCAGGCCCTGTGACTTGTGGTCTCACCTGTGACAACTGACTCTGAGGTGTGGATGTCCTGAAAAGAGCTCAGGAATGAGTGTGGGTGGAGCGTCACCAACACGCCCTCGCAAACTGAACTTGTTTTACATAGGCAAACCTGCCTCTGGGCACTTTAAGAGAAGAGGATAGAGGAGTGACAGCAAGATATCATCATAACAAACAATTGGACATGGGAATGGAAAACGATGACAGTTAGACTGCATGCTGCATGTGGATAACCCGACAGGTGCAGTTTGGTTATGATATGAAAGAGATACTTATCAGCGTGAGCAAAATGAACTCAAAATGAAACTGATTAATATCTAAGTAGTTTTAAATCCAAAGTGAAAGACAACAATGGGGTATTTCAGCATTCAAAGTATGTGTTTACTGTTTACTGATGTCGGTAAACATATCAAACAGAAACACACCCCAAGATCCCCTTTGGCATTATATTGAAATTCTAAAAACTGTCAGTCCTGTATCACAAGTCCTTTCTCAGCATTTATTCACACACAACATAATCATAGTGAGTATTCACATCACAGCCGATCCCTGTAGGAAAAAATATAATAGCTGCGTCTTCATGGCAAACACATTCCACAGGAGGGAGGGATTTCTCTAAATAGTTGCAGACCTTTCATTGTTTGTTTGTTTAAGTCTCTTTTCCGAGTGTGTGTTTGAACCAGGGTGAAAAGAGTCACATAGCAGCTATCCTGCTATTTACACTTGAATGGAAAGGCCAATGGCTCCCTGAACAGCCTGTTTCTTGTGCTACTGAAAAACAGCACAGAGGACGGCTGGGGTTTATAAGGTTCTTGATGTCTGATGTTAACAGGCACTTGACACTATATGGCAGAAAGGCTTTGGAAGTCAACTGACGTAAAAAGAATGACAAAATCACAGACCCCTGAGAGATGAGGCCTCTTTGG
Organism: Selene dorsalis; assembly: GCA_900303245.1. Lineage (NCBI taxonomy): Eukaryota > Metazoa > Chordata > Actinopteri > Carangiformes > Carangidae > Selene > Selene dorsalis. Next base: position 27,587 of record OMNW01004680.1, on the reverse strand, counting down.
TATTTACTTAAGATTTTTTTTTAATTACATTACATTTAATTTTCAGTCACAGTTTGGCTTGGATGAGACACCAAAGTAGGAAAAGATAGTTTTGGTTTTAAAAAACGAACAAACAAACAAAACTTTCTCAGAGGTAACCATGTATTTAAAAGCCTTTCTGCTATTGGTTATTAGCTACAGTGGTTATTCATCTGGAGTTAAAATAGCAGCTGGCCACATACACCTGGGTACAAATAAAATCTGTCTTTGTTTTTGTCTTTGGTTTCTAAGTGATACTCTGACACGCCTGTGTTCTGGTTGTGTCTGCTATGAAGGAAGAAAAAGTAATTGGAGATACAGGAAAACAAAGGTACGGATTAAAAGCACATATTTAAAGGCATTAAGGTACTTTACTGGCAAGTTGACAATAAACACAGAACAATGTCAAAATCTGTTAGGTCTTCACAATAGTGTTGCTATTCTATTTCATCCAGGGAGACAAAGGGAAAAAACACCAGACCTCAAGGTAATTAAGTTAATTTAGGGTGTGCCATTTTAATGTTACTTCCCTTCAAGTCACAAAGCAGGTTTTCGACTTTGCCTCCGGTTTATACATGACATCACCAAGTCTTTTCCAAAGGGTTGCACCTTACTCAAAATAGTTCACTGTGCACATTTCTGATATCTGCAATACTGTACAATTTTGCAGTGAGAGGAAGCAGACAGGATGATGATCAGACAGAGCAAGATAAATGCCTTCTACAGAGAATATGTTATGCCCCCTACTGGCCTCTAGGGAATGCTGATGCTCCATCGTTTTCCTGCAGTTTTTTTTTCTGTCTGTGGGGGGTGGGTTGGGGGTGTTAAGTAGACAGAAAAACAGAGAATCCCATCTCTCATCTTAAGAATAAGCAGCACATCATTTGTGCAAAAGAAAGGCAGACGGGGCATCCGAGAGCAGCCACAGAGCCGGGTGTCAGCAGTGGTTTTATTGTCAAGAAACGAGCTATTCCAGATTATTTAATTGTACCAACCAACAGATTTAATATTTAAAACAGCAGCAAGCAGGATCTTGGTGAAACTAAGGAAATGATTGTAGCACATCACAGTGAGCGCTCTATGATGACTTGTAGTTCATTAGGACTCTCTTCACTTGGCCACCCTCTTCAGCACACTGAGCACACACTGTCAGGCAATCAGAGTGAGCCTATTTAACTGATGGCTCTGCTCTAAATGACATGGTAGCAATGTCTGTCTTCATCCATTAGGTCTTATGTTGCTTTGCAGTGAACACTGCACGTGTACGTGTTTGTTTATTTGTCGCAGGTCATAATGATGCCATTTCTTTTTAACCTTGAGATTTTGTTTTCTCATTAATTAATTAATTTATATATTGATTTTGGCTGAATTTGCCAAAGTATTGTTTTTGTTTTTGTTTTTTATTAACTTGCCCTCCTTTTCAAATATGTTTTCATCATCAGTGCAGTTAGTTCTTTAACAGGAAATGATGTTGACTGGTTGTTCTGATGCAGGTGAAAAGGAGCCACATTAGTGCAATCAACTTGAGTGTGGCCATTTGCCACAAAGAATTCAATCATGCTTGTAGAAAGAAAAATAGTTCAAGGTGGATATTGAATGTTATTCTCTCCTTATATTAACCATTGCAAACCCAGTGAGTGGGCTTACTTTAGTACAGACACACCAGACAGTCTGTTTCTCGCATGCACCTCCACTTAGCCATTCCACTTAAAACAGTGCACAGTATAAGAGAGACTTGCTCCTTGCTCTTGTGTTTATGTGGTGGGAGGTAGAAGACATGGCTGAATCATTCTTGTCCTAAATGAACTCTAAGTAACAAAATCAGCCCCCACACACTGATATTACTTCAAGTTTACTGAATGGCTCCATTTTCTTCAAGCAACCTCCTTTGACTCATAGCTGCACAAAGAAATCACTTTTTCTAAATGAATTCCTAATGTATTGGAGGTAACATGCAGACTTTTGCCTGAACCTGATTGATTTGGATCTGCTTTTATTAGAGGATATTTGAAATGAGTGAAAGCACATGAATCAAATGAATCAACCCGGCAGACTTATTGGCAACACTTCAGGAGAGGCCAGCCTAATAATGCAGGTTCACTAGGGTCCTCAGGACTTGAAGAGTGAAAAGCAGCTTGGACTGTAGGCTAGAGGAATATATCACTGGATGATTTGTTCCTAAACACCCAGCAGAAAGCCTTTTGGGTGAAAACAGCCAAAAAAGCAAACTTTCTCCAAACTCCTCATGAAAGTGCAGACACTGTAGAACTGAGAGAACGGAGCTAAATGAGCAACTCGCTGGATCAACACCTTTTCACCCCTTGATGCCCCTGGAAATCACAGTTTAGCCCGATGTCCTCACACGGTGGCTTACACCTTGGTGCCCTGGACAGTCGGCATAATATCTGCTGGCAATCCTTGATCCATGGTGGAGTCTCATCTCTGTCTTTTTATAGAACAGAGCCCCAAAAGATTAAAAAGGCTCAGATTGATTAGTTGAGTGTGAGTACACATACCCTCATAACACTGAAGCTACTAAGTGAGTGGCAAAGCCCCATTAGAAATGTGTGAAATAAAACCAAGTGACAAGTTTATTAACTGCATGGGGAATCAAAGAAATGAGAGTTTTATACTTGGAAGAAACCTGAACAATATTTTTCCCAGAAAGACTGCAAGCGTTTGACTCACACAACAAAAAAGGTTTAGGAAAATATGGTATTATTGTTTGAAGTAGACCTATATTGCAAATAATGATCAATAGAAGCTGACAGTTGTTCATTTTGTTACATAAAACTGTCAGCACTATGACAGTCCTATATGCTGATGTTTAAAACTGCTACACAGCTTTTCATATGTCAGGTCAGGACTGTGTTTTACTTCAAGTACCCAAACAATGCTGTATCCATCCATGCTGACACAATCATCCTGTCTGGCCTTATGCCTTGTCTCTCTGATCATCTTCAACAAACCACCCTCCCACCACTCACCCCTTATCCTCTGCCGCCTCACCACCCACCCCTCTCCCAGAGACCTGTCCCGTTACTGTCACACTCCAGCGTGGGTCATTCCCCGGTGTGACAGAGCTGGTGACATCGAGCTGGCCCCACCTCGCTGTGTGTTGTGACAGCATCATGTCTGCTCTGCCACTGCGGATGATGTCAGAATGCTCCCTAGACGAGGTCACCATCCCCTCTCTCCCTCTCTCTCTCTCGCTCTCATCCACTGTCCATTAGACCGACTCCGTGGTATGCCGGTCTGTGAACACAAACTGTCTGGGGGATTTTCTGGAAATACACAAAACTGTCTGTGAGTTGATTTATGCTCAGAGTCATTGATTACAGCCAATCAAATAACCATTAATTATACATAATGTGTTCCACATAAAATGCAGGAAATGAGCCATGGGATATTTGTAATTGGACTATATACTTACAGTGACTAAACTAATGGATCTGCAACCATGGACAGGTTGGCAAAAACCACACTCTTGAACAGTGATTGTCCTGTAGCAGCTCCTTTGTGTGTTAGTGTGTCTGTGGATTAGTAAGAGTGAAACTCAGTAACAAGAGTTCAGAGGGCGGTGACTTTTTTTTTTTTTTTTTTAGCTGTTACAAAACAAACAAAATAGAAGAGCACCAGAGCAAGTCATGGATTAAACCATGTGAAAGCTCAGATGCAAACATTAGTGAGAGTGGCTAACTAGCTCACTGCCAGTATTAGAAATGTAGCAAGGGGCATGTGATTACTGAAGCTACCTATAATAAAACATTAGGACTTACAAAATAGAACATATATTCTGAAGGAGCCAGGATATCAGCAGATTTTGAAACAACAGCAGGTTTTTCTCTCAAAAAAGTGAAGCACACTGTTCGAAATCACACGAATTAAAGGAGCTAAAAGGTCTTCTTACCCTGTTTCTTACCAGGGAGCAAGTGGTGATGATTTTCATTTGACAAGAGCTTCAGCCACTGTAGTGTTTACAAGACAAGAGATAATACATATTCTGAGAAGTGTTACGTCTTCAGAGTGGCCCTCAAACAGATACTGTTCAATCCTACTATGCATGAGAGGTCCGTCTAGCTTTCAGCAGAAAACAATATGCTGAAGCAGTGTGAAATAAACCCCTTCATCCTGTCAGGGTTTATTTCTCCATAATGATCGGCTCACTTGACATTATCCCTGAGCCTAATCAGTAATGCTGAGGCTAGCTGGTGCTAACGTGCTAATAGATGTGACAGAGACAGATGAGTCAACAATGGCATTACTTTCCATCACTGGACACAACTTCTGGTGAGTAGAGGAATAAATCTGAATTTTGAATTTACAACATTTCATCAAGACTGGTGACAAAACAGCTGTTAATGCTACATGTAGCATCGCAGGCTGTGTAGCAATGGCAAAATTTAACATGACAAATAGCTCCTTCAAATCATAAATGTAACCACCCTTTCCTGTTTTAGTTTTTCTGTAGCATTCAAACTATCTAAGGAGTATGTTAGGAAAAAAACAGTGCATTTATATATATAATTTTGTACATCACTAGAGCTGGCACTTAAGCCAAACAGCAGTGCATCATGCACAGAACCATCAAACAGCTCACAGTTTTTGTGCTGGTATTCAAAACTTACCTTGAATTTTGAATAGATAATCTTAGCAGATGTTCGATTTCAGATTGATTAGAGGCTGATTTAGGTTAAATCATCAATCTTAAACTTTAGTTTCTTGGGCCTGTGCAAACTTAGTGGAAGTCGAGTGATGCTATCTATCATTGCAAAAGTCTCTTTTGCAAATGCACCAATAATGTTCAATGATACATGGGATACATTTAGAGAACCATTTATCGTTTTTCAATTGATCAGCATTTGCTATTCCAGAGAGCCACCGTTCCTTTTTGTATGTGGGCCAAGCTGTGATTGTGGTGTTCGAGGGAGCAGTGAGCTGCATATAAAACTACACTACATTGTTTTGTCTGCTAGGGCAGATTTGCCTTTATTGTGATTAGGCAATGTTCTTTGTCTATCAATAATTGTTTTGTGTTATTAATTAGATGTTGACAACATAATTGTTGACCTTGTTAATGTCGGTTCTTCGACTTTAAATTGAATGTATTATTTATATTTTAGGTGTATGAAAAATGAATTACACCTTTTATTTGAACACCTATCATTCTACGAATAATTGATGATATTCAGAAATTATCTTCAATTATCTTGGTGATGGAGTGATGCTTGTAGCCTGTACCTGCATATCAATCCAGCATGATGCCAAGTGATGGGATTGAGGGCACAACAAGTGGGATTGCGGGAAGATCTTATTCAGATTGGTTGCCACTCTTTGGGGATTGACTGCTTTCACTCTTTGGACTACTTCACTGCAGATTCATCATCATAAAACCATCTCCACTCACTAGTCTCCTACTACAACCTTGTTAGATTAGCAGCTTTGTCCCAGTGTAAAAACAAATGTCATTAGGATTCATCCTCTGGTGATAATGAATATCTGTGGCAGATGTAAGGGTAAAACATTAAAAAATCAACACAACATTTACAAACAAAACAATCATACAAGTTAAGCAGCACAGCAATTGAAAGTGAGACCTTCACAAGCATTTGGCTTTGCTCCCTTTTTGCCCCTCCTACAATCAATCTAACTACACTGCCCTCGATCAACAACATATCTGACGCAGTTTCCCGCCAAAGATAAAAAATAAGACACAACCTGTTGTAAAACAAAATTATCCTTAAAATATGTGTAATGTGAATGTGAGGTTTTGTGGATAATAATTATTGTTTTCTGGTTATAATCTCTGAGGATGGCTTTAATTTTTTTTCTAATTTATTTATGTGTTATTTGTTATTTGCCTTTTGGAAGGAATTCTAATCAGGGATTGAGGCCAAAGCCAAGTTTGTACCTCAGCAGACTCCTGTTTAGCGCCTAAAATATCCCAAGCTATTTTTTAACAGCCTCACTAAAGGCAGCTTGCAGAGTTTACTGCTGGTATCTGTAAGCTCTTCAAATTTCAAAGTAACCTCTTGTTCAATATTAGCATCTAGAAAATGGATGCCTCTTGACAAATGACTTGATCATAACCACACAGCAAAGAAGTGCAGATGGTTAATAACTTAACTTGCTGCAGCTTTTATGATGAGAATACATCATGAAAAAGCAAAACACTCTTTTATTCTAGCTGTTTCACACAGGCACACAAGCACACACACACACACACACACACACGGGCATGTACTCTACTGTCAGTCAGAGCGAGGCCTTCTAATTACCATGGCAATTGGAATGACATGCTCAGTGGATTTAGGTGATTATACCGCCGACAAAAGATTGTACTTCTAATGGTGTGTGTGAGAGAGTGTAGCGCAGTGTGAGAGTTAAAGTGATTGGTGAGGGTCAAAAGGAGCTGTGGTGAGGTAGCAGGGATGTATGTGATGCAGATGAAGAAGAGAGTCTGTTCACACATTTCTGCTCGACTCAGCCCACATACAGAAGTGAAAGGTACAGTCATGATCCGCATGCAACTTTCAGAGAGAGGTTACATTCTGCATGACTCACTGCAGCCTGCTAAGAGGACTATCAAACAAGTCAGCCATTTGAGTCATGAGCTTGACCTTTTCTGTTTTAACAAGATGGATGTAGCCAAAAAGAGACAGATTGAAATATCTATTAATCCAGCAGAGAAGTAAATGATGCCCATGTGGACCTGGAGTCTTTGTTGGCACTGGACAGTGACACATTCCTAAACGTTTTGGCTTCATACAGTGCACTCCTTATTTTAACTGAGACGACATGGAAAATCTTTGAGCTTTAATTCAATTGAATTGAATTTTGGTCACACAGGAGATAGAATGTATTTCACATTAAATTGCTAAAACATTGCAATGACTTGCTGCTAATGAACACTGCCAGTCTCTTCATATCTTGTGACAGCCTCTCTCTCTCTTTTTTTGAATCAGACTTTATTATAATGAGTTTTCACACTGTGAATCTTTTTGGCTCCAAATGACTCAGAACGATGCCATACATGCGACAAAGCAGCATCAAGAGAACGTAGCCGTGAGAACAAGTAAACAAAGGTTTGGAGCTTCCAGCCCAGTTTGAAATCATCAAGCTGCAGAACTTTATGATAGACACATGTTTTTGGGAAGAGTTTTTCCCAATAAATAACAAACACACAAAAACCTGCCAGAAGGACCTGGGAATAACACTATCGACTGTGTTTCTTATTTACAGTGTCTGCTTAGAGAGTCTCTCAGTAAAATAGGGATGGGGGTGACCCTATCTCTATTTTTACTGAATGAACAATTGTCTTATAAAGCTATACTTTTCACATTACTGACTTACTACACATTACTTTCTTGGTCTGAGACTCATTATGACTAAAGAACTTGGAGCTTAGGCCACCTTGGTGGCTCACCTTATAGTGCACATGCCATTAAGACTCTGTCCTGTGGTTTGTGGTTCAGTTCAGACCTGTGGTCCTTTGCCACATGGTATCATTCCTCACTCTCTCCCTAGCTTTCCTCTCTCTTTCACTGACACTATGATAAAGGTATAAAAGATATAGAACTTACAGCATCACATAGATGTATATCACTTACCACTGTAAGTGGGACTGTCTACTAAACTAGCTGGTGCCATAATAACCATTTATCATATCGTAAACTGCTGGAGATTAAACAATAACCAAGCGGCTTGTCATTTTGGGTAGGAAGATCAATCTGAAGCCCCTTGAGCTGCAGTACTATTAATTGCAACTAGAGAGTGGATAAATTCCCACTGGACTCGAATGCACACACACACGCACACACACACACACACAAAAACAAAAAAGGTTACTGTTTTTGCTATGGAAAAAAGGGTCACAAAAGGTCTCCAAACAAAAAAAGGACCAACAAAAAGGTGTATGGGTCTAAGTCCTGAACAAAACACACAAAGGGAACTCAAAGTGGTCCCCAAAAACCAAAACCAATAAGCACAAAAGGCACAAAAACCAAGAACTTACAGGAACAGTTTGGAAATGCACACAGGGATGAAAGGTAGACGAGAAAGATAAGGGAGGGTGGGAACACGCAGACAAAAGAGACATAGGGTTGAACAAGACACAGGTGTGAGAAACAGACAAAGCTGGTAACAACTGGGCAGGTAGAAGAAGATCCAAGGGAGATTTTCAAAATAAAACAGGAACCCTCAAACTAAACAGGGGAACACACAATAGACAGGACACAAAATGAATATACACCCTTTCACACATACAGTAGCTCATAAAACATAATTTAATTCAATTGTTCCTGAGTGTGCTCCTCAAGGATTGCTGCACTTATTCCAGCCACTCTACAGATTTGTACTCCACCAGGAAAACAAGCTAAGCCTTTTCTAATGATATGGATAGTGCCATGTAACCACAGTTATACTAATTAGCAACATGTGTTCATGTCTCTGCATAAGTTCTGATTTATTATACTAACTGAAGAACTAATGTCACCTTGATAAATATCTATTTTCAACCTTAGGGGCTGAGGTTAGATGAGATAAGCCATGAATTCTTAATTAAAAATAGCAGGTGTCTTGCTCTTGGATGGAAAAACTAAAAAAGCATAGGTTTTTATTCAACAAAGAAAATATATATCTTTCAGGGTGGAATATAATTCTTTTGATTTTAAATCAACCCCCTGCAATTCGTCTTTAGTTCCAGCAATGCTCCTGAATATTTCAGCTTGTTTCTTTAGCAATTAATCACTGAGGAGCAGCAGCATACACACAGACGTTTTCTGAGCCAGCAGGGTTATGAAGAAGTGTTGTACCAAATTTGACAGGTGCATTAAAGACCATAATTTGTAACCATTTTATATTGATAATGAACTTCTAGGGTTCTAAACCATCATTTCTTTTTGAATTGATTAGGTCAAATAAAACTTGAGTGCAGTATATGTTGGTGGTCCTTGCTTTCTCTGTGGTTGACAGGGTTGTAGGCTACTCTCACACCATCACTATCAGACATAGTGAGATATCTCACCATTAATTGGTGCTATGTTGTCATTTGTCATCACTTTCACATTGATCTAGTACCTGACCCCCTCCCATGGCATTGACATCTCTTTTGAGCTCTACAATCCCTTTATTTTGGCTGGACTGACTGACTGACTGACTGACAATAGTTCTACCACAGCTCAGAGGAGTTCTGAACCATTGAGCTGCTCTGAAACTTCAGGGAAGCAGAGGAGCACTTTCAATACACTGAGTCTTAGTTCCATTATGAGAGAGTGAGAATGGCGATAACCAGTTCTACATATCAAAGTAAATAAAGGCTGAATTATCTTGCATCCCTGACAGAGGCTTTGAACTGTGTGGTGGTGAGAATATATTCTGACTTAAAGTGTGCAGGCAGGTAGCTCACATTGTACAGTGTGTGCTTTTGGCACTGTGTCCAATTTTACTGTCTCCTTCTCAATGTGGCTGAAACAAAGTCTGAACAAAATCTGAAAAGTAATCAAACTCACAAAAATGAAGGCTAGTCTGAAGAGTTTGAAAATAAATATAGTTGAAATCACAGCTAAGTCTCTGTCTCTTTTATGTGTTGTAATTTTGTCAGGTGCGGACACCATACTCAGTTTGACCTATACTTGTTTTGCTATCACTTTCTGTGCTGTGCCACACTTCTTATTACAGGTGACAAAGTGTGCCCAACATTTGTCTGCTGTCAACATCTGACTCTTTTTCTTGTGAAATGCCAGATAAAATACCACAACATTTTGCTTTAGAGGACCCTTGTTTGCAGTCGTTTGAACTTACAGTGAAGTCTGGCCTTAAGGCCTCTATTGTTAGCTTTTCCAGAGCAAGCAGACATATATTAAGAGATGTTTCAAGAAAAAAAAACCTTTTTTTATGAATTAGCAGGCAGATGTAGTAAAACTGGATTGTTTTACTGTTTACAGCATATGCAGATTTGATCAAAGAGTCCAGTAATTGTGCATCACACTTCCATGAAGTTGGAGGAATTAACTGAGACAAATTAAATAACAGAATGGTCCAAAATTGAAGCAGTAGAAGCTGAGATATCCTGCATATGGTCTTGGGGACATATTATGCATATTTTACTGCTTTTTGCTTACCATTGTGTCAGTTTTGGCATTTTTGGTGTTCGTCCTAATTGGATGGTAAAACCTGGTCAGGTTTTGCGCAAATCTCGCAGAGATCTCATTACCGAGTGTCCAGAGAGACTGGAAACCATGCAAAATCTCATTGGTGGATTACGGCAAGGACCCCTATAGCCCATGTTGTGCAACTTTGCAGAGATTCAGCATGGACAAATGACATTATAACACTGTAAGGACGTTTTAAAATATGGAACAGCATAATATGTCTCCTTTAAGTATGAGTCTGACCCCAAACAAAGTAGCTGCTCACATCATTTAAAGTCCTTATCCAAATACAGAAACTTGTCTTGATGATGTCATGAAGATGTCAAGGATTTCAGAAAGCTCTATCTTGAGTCACAGGAGGTCTCGGTACTGTGATGAGTAAAGTGACCTTAAATTTGACCCAAACTTCTTGTGTGAAAAGGCAGATTTCTTTGGAAGACAAGCATTAGAGATGACCACATGAATAACAAGGCAGAATTGAGACTTAAAAAGCTTGGCCACTATGTAAGAAAGTATTTATTCAAGAAAGTAAAATAGCTTTCAGTTTTGTATGTGTCACGGCTCAACACAGTGTTGTCAATACACTGACGGTGGCAGTCTAAATGACCTGCGTTGGGCAACTTGTTCACTATCCATCTGTTTATGTGTGTGACCAAAGAGCCTTCTGTTTTTCATGCAATTTTATCAGCTTATCTGTAATTACTCTGGCTGTCATTAGAGTTTTGAGTGCATATACCTTACAAGTACAGATGAAAGCTCAGTGCACAGCAAGCTTCTTCATCCTAATAGGTGCAAACATGCACATAAACACACACATCCATCCCAAAAGTGATTACTGAGGGTGGAAGAGGTGGAGAAAATAAGTGTCTTGTCTCTCTTCCAACATCTTTCCGGGCAAACAATCAATGATGGCTCAGCAACAATTGAGTTACAATCATTTAGTGTTTTCCGGCTCTGCTTTGATGCCGTCCACTTCCAGACGAGGCTTGATGGGACAGGGGGGAGAATTGAATTAACTTAAGTCACAGGGGGAGAATAGCACCTGAGAGCTTTAGTTATTCAATATACCACCTTTCATTCACTTGTTTTCTTCTCTTGCTTCTGCCCGTCCTATTTTAAATCACTTTTCTCTGCCATGCATTAAATGCCTGGCTTCTCGGAGACAAGGTGAAGAGAGACACCTTGGGAGTGCATAAAGAAAGTCTCCGACCTTTGCACTAGACTTTCAGATTTTGGCAGCTGCTTTGATTCGTGTGTTTCTGTTGATTGTAAACTGTGTTGGATTGTGAGTGTTTAAAAATCTTTAAAGGATCATAAAGGCATTTCAAGCTTTTTTCCCTGACTGAAAACAGATTTTCTTTGCTCTGTTGTTATTGCAGTCAAGGACATTCTGTTCAATAATCAAGTTGAATGAGGTAATTATACAACTCTATTCTTCTAATAGAAAAAACTTAAGCAGCTTAAGTGAAAGTTGGAGCTTGACTAAAATGTATTTACATCGGTTTTTGTTGTTATTGTCTGAGTAAACAAAGTAGAAAATGTACCCACATGGAATCTACTGTGAATAAATACATTATATGGATATAAACAGATAAATCTCCATAAGTAGAGTTGTTTTTTTTTTAAGATTTAATTATTTATTTTTTCCATTTTATTTTTGTTTAGTCTTTATTTGCCAGCATGTTGATATCATCTTGTCTCCAGAGAGTCTGGGACATCAACATTTCAATCAGGAGACTCAGAAAAAAAAACAGGCAAAGTGAAAGGTGAAAGATTCATTGACAGTTAGGTGCTTTAAGATCATACAGGGGAAAACTACTATATCCCATAGTGGCAGAAATCCTACCCCAGGTCTAGAGACTGGAGGTCGGCATGGTGATGGATGGAAGAAAACTTAGTTGATGGTGAGGAATTGATTCTGAGATACTGAATGTGAAGACATGAAGGTGTAAGGGGAGAATGAGGGTCAAAGCAATGTGTCTGAAATATCAGCTGACAGCAGAAGAGAGGACAGATTAAAAGTTGACAGGAACAACGTGATTGGCCAATTGAGACTGTGGTGAAATAAGACTGACTGAGTGGTTAGAGAGAGTGGGAGGAGAGCTGTGTTTGAGATGAGGCGTCATCATCATCATCATCATCATGATTGAAATTACACCGAGCTTCATTTGTCCAAAAAGGTTTTGTTTTTTCTTTTTAGCAAACTAGAACTCATAGAGCACTCCAAATAAAATACATGGATTGTGCGCAGTCAAAATCCAGTCAGTCCAATCCAATTTATTTGTGCTCCCTCACAAATCTATGTACACACTGCCATTCCAGCTGGCCTTTTGTGTTGAATCTATAAAAATGCAACAAAGTATAAAGTATATGCAGTAGCTATTACATTATATAATGATTAACAGATACAATTTATACCGGCAGATGATTCAGTTAAAGGTAATTACAGGTCTAATATACTCCCTTTGTAATCAGAATCCACTGGCACATACTATACATGCACCTGTTCTTTGAATGTCCAGTTATTTTTTTTATCACCCAGTGCACCACGACTCTTTTTCTTTTTTTTTTTTTTATGCTGCAGCTTTCTGCTAAAATTTCTCTGACTGAGCTCTACACATCCCACATGGAGATGGGAGAAACCTCCAGTAGGACAACCATGTGTGCCCAGTGAAGCAATCCACTGATCTGGGTATCAGGGCAGAGTGGCCAAAAAAAAGCACCCAAAGGACTCTCAGACTGTCAGACTGGAAGAAACAAGACCTCTGATCTGAGAAAGCCGTCATGACTCTTAAGTGCCACCTCTCCTACCAAGGACCCTATTTTGCATCTGATCCTTGAGTCCCCTAACCCAAACTTCTTCAAGTAAGAATGATGGAGGCTACTGAGCTCATGGGTACCTACCTGATGTAGCCTACTTGGCTCACGATTGTGCTACATAGTTTATATACAAGTGGGTATCCCCTCTTCATAGTCTTTTAGTGTTGAAATCAATAAATGCACTTGCACTAGTAAACTCTCCTAATGATGAGGCAGTTGTTGATGCAGTTAAATCCTACATTCAAATCACTTCAGTGAAAATGTGAAACTATTTGAAAGATGAACTGTTACTGTCAGTGTAGAATTAAGTGTCAAGGTTTTGTACAGTAGTTAGAAGGGTGGGTTTCACTTTGTGGGTTGATGGAATTTATATTTTTGCTTGTTTTGCTTGTAATCTTCTCTTCCTCTGATTTGGTTTAATATTTTATCTTTCTTTGTTTTTTTTATTCCCAATTATCTGACATTCAGTTGTAAAAACTGAATTTGGCTGATGTAAAAGTAAATTAAAGTAAAATTAACTTAAGAAAAAAAAAATTGGTAAATAAGAAGTTGACAGGGGTGGCACGGTGGTGTAGTGGTTAGCACTGTCGCCTCACAGCAAGAGGGTTCTGGGTTCGAACCCGCTGGCGGCCCTTCTGTGTGGAGTTTGCATGTTCTCCCCGTGCATGCGTGGGTTCTCTCCGGGTACTCCGGCTTCCTCCCACAGACCAAAGACATGCAGGTTAGGTTAACTGGCGACACTAAATTGCCCATAGGTGTGAATGGGAGTGTGGATGGTTGTTTGTCTGTATATGTTAGCCCTGCGATAAACTGGCGACCTGTCCAGGGTGTACCCCGCCTCTCGCCCCTAAGTCAGCTGAGATAGGCTCCAGCTCACCCGTGACCCTAGTGAGGATAAGCGGTATAGAAAATGGATGGATGGAAGAAGTTGACAGACAAAATTAGTCTGTGATTACTTTAAAGCAATGAGTTGTTTTATAAATTATACTAAATGATGGCATGTTGCTTGTAAACATCAAACAGCCTCTTAATATTGTTTT
>OMNW01004677.1:3164-27629 GCA_900303245.1 Selene dorsalis | reverse complement strand
CAGCTCACGCAGAATATTAACTCACCATTAAGCGGTTGAGAGCCAGAAAAACTTCCTCCCTGTCAGAGGGTTGTCTCTGCTGGGCTGCAGCTTAACTTTTGCAGGCAGTATAATCCAAATTACTCCTCCCCACCCCCCCACCACCCCACTCGCTGGATGTTTTACAAGCCCCGTCACCCTCACATAAACAACTGCTCAATCCTGCTCCGGATTCACTTGACGTGCAGGCGGCAACATCCACATGAGTCACATGAGCCAAGATGCTGGCCCAGAAAAGTGTTTCACCCATACAGTCATGAAATGTTAATCCTATTTCTGTTGTTTTAAGCCATCATGGAAAGACAGACAGAGGCACAGACAGTAATGACAGGTAACATATGCATATATGACCTTTATGGCACAAGTAGGAGTAGATGCGAAGCTGCTTTTTTTATTTTTTTTTTATTTTAGTGCTCCTCTTGTCTCAGCCAGAGCTTTTTTTCGTAGTTTGTGATGGCACATGTATTTGCAGTCAACCACATGGGCTGGTTTTAGACTGTTTACATGCTGCCATTGTTAGCATTATTGTCTGTTTGTCTGAGTCATGTTTTTATTACTATTTTCTGTAACGTCCTATCATTCTAGGACCATGACACCAAACGCCCGCAGTCGATGAGCTCTGAGCCCCATCGACATTCGTCATTAACTTTCAGACAAATGGACTTTTAGCAGAGATTTATTGCAGTCCCCACGGGCGAATTACCACCACCATCAACTGGATAATGATACATTTTTTTGGGATGTGGCTGGTAATCAGATGTAATCATACATTCTGACACATGTGAGGAAACAATGAGTTTTATCATAGTGGTGCAGTCATTTTGAATGCCCCACTAAATCTGCTATTTTGGTGCATTTTTTTTTAGCTACGATTGAAAATGATTTATCACAGTAGACTGTGGATATTAGCCATAAAATTCAGAAGCCATGTCTTCAGGAGTAAATATTTAAAATAAGAGAGGCTTCCTAGGGACAATTTTCCCTATAATGTGCTGAGTGGAGTTTATATTGATGGTTCTTTTTACCCACCATTTATGTTATAGAGTATTTATATGTAAGTCTTTGTCTAGTTAAAGGTAACGTAACGATGCTTTGTTAAGAGGCTTGGTTGTCCTTCCTGTGAATTCCAGGCATGAGCGCATCCACACTAAAAAAGGAAGCCACATGAAGACGCAGAACGACCCAGATGAGGTGGACGACCTCGCCACCCTAGAAGTGCTCGATGAGGTGAGACAGTCAAAACTCAGCCTTATGTCTTCCTGGAATAAAGTGATGACTTATGCAACTATACATCTCAATAACAAACAACAAGAAAGCGGTGGTTCCCAAGGAAGAGGACCATCGTTGTAGGAGATACAATTAAATATCGTCATATTGGAAACAGCACAAACACTTCTGAAGACAAATCATGGATTTCAAACTTCACAATAGTGAAATTAGTTGTTATTCTAAGATTGGGAGTTCAGTTGTCAAAATATTCTCACCAAGTCCATTTGAAACCTTTCTGATCTTCCTCAGTGGATGGAGTCTCAAAGCTGAGATTCAGTTTGTGCTTGGCCTCTTTGGACAGAGGAAATCTGGAGCCAGCAACAGCACAGAAAAATAAAATTTAACACCATTCACAGAGGAAGGTCGTGTGATACAGTCAAAAGCTCAAGAATTGCTGCTAAATGTGTCTCTCTTTATTTCTTTTTCCAAACATTTCTTTATTGATTTTTTAATTGTACTTGTAGACAAAATAAAAGCACAAACACAAAACAAGAAAGTACATATAAGTAACATAACAACTTTACAACCTTGAAAAAAGATCTACAGTGTAGTTATTGCACAGGCAAAAGCACATCTTCATGTGAGGTATCCTGTGATGTCATAAAGTTTAATAATTATTACATATTTATTATGATTTTTTTTTCTCCCTCTGCTAACAGGAGCATTTAGTATCATTTTTCCCATCAACCCTGTTGGTCAGTTTGGTCAGATTAACCACAGTGAGAAATACACAGTAGCGTCTTTCACCCAAATAACACGAAGAGCAATTCATCAAACATGAACGCTGCATTGACGTATTGAACGATACAACCGGCGTCAGTTGCCAGCGGATATTTCCAGCCATCCTTCAAGATGAGCAGCGCTGCCAGTGAGAGGGAGGCAGTGCCGCTCTGCTGCTGTTGATGTACCTGTCCGGGCAGCACAAAGACAGGAGGATTAATCACGGTGTGACATGAAGATAATACATTGACGTAACAGGCGTCACAGGCCTTGACTTAAGGCAGGACATAAGCTAAAGGACTTCTCGGTTGTAATAATGATTGTAACGCAGTTATCTCCCGTAATGAGACGTCTAGCCAGTAATAAGTACCTGGAAACATGACGTACCTGAAAACTAAGGCAAGGTTGTGTTTTTTTTTTCTTCCCCAGAACACAGTCACAGAGCATCTTCAGGCTCGCTATGGACGAGACCAGATTTATACGTATGTGGGAGACATCCTCATTGCTGTCAATCCTTTCCATAAGATGGAGATGTACGCTCCTGAGGTCTGTGGATATAGGCTTTTATACACATCTGTGTGCGTGTGTGTGTGTATTTTTATGCACGTGTGCTTTGGTCAGTAATGCACTGAATGTAGCCCAGCGTGTCTCATTAGCACCTCTGCAGTTCTTCAGTCTGCTACATCCCATTTAGCCTCACCACCACCACACACTAACACACACACTGCTCCTATTTCTCTTCCATGCCTCGATGACTATATTTTCCTCTCAATCATCATGTTTTTCTTTGCCTCAATTTTTCATTCCTCTCTTCCTGGAGCCAAAAATATAATGTATTGTAGAGCAGTTTTTATAGATGGAGATTTTCTCTTGTGTGTGTTGTGCAAACTAAGTACAACATAGCTGATAACATTAATTTTTTAGTAGATATGAATACCATACCTACTTGGTCCATTCTGTTCTAGTGCATACTTTAAATACATTAACTCTTATATTATCAACTTTCCTCTCGTTATAGCACACGAAGATGTACATAGGAGCGAAGCGTACAGCTAACCCGCCACACATCTTTGCTGTGGCTGATATCGCCTACCAGTCCATGGTGTCATACAACACAGACCAGGTAACTTTTCTTCCATTACAAACATATGTTCAGTTACACTGTCACTGTTACAGTGTCCTGGCACAGTTGCTTTTATTTCAACTTGTTTTTGGTGCTTTTTATTTGAGAGAAAACAAAGTCACATGACTAAGATGTGGCCACTAATGGGGTCAGATGTCAGTGTTACCATTACTAGTTTTTTTAAACATCTCTGTGTCTTCCTGTGGGCAGTGTGTTGTGATCAGTGGAGAAAGTGGAGCAGGGAAAACAGAGAGTGCTCATCTTTTAGTGCAGCAACTGACTGTTCTCGGGAAGGTGAGTTATAATGGACCATAAACACAACATTTCATTACCAAGGTACTCACATTTACTTTTTGTTCTTTATTTGGATTCAAAAATAAGGAATTTCTTGGGTACACATTTTAAAAAAACATCTCAAAGAAAGGAAATAATATTGCAAATCAAAGGGTAAACAATAAAAACTAATATTATAAATAATGCTGCTGTTTTGCTCCAAATCCAACATCCTGTTATCAGTTCATTTTTAAGCTCCTGCTGGTCCCAGTCATGATTTGCAATTTGATTGAAAAGAAATTTCCATTTCAATTCCCTTTTTTTTCTTTTTTCTTTGATAAGTGGAACAGTAAAACAACCAGTGGTGCTGTCACTTTTGATTTGAATAACATGAATAGAAAGACACATGGCAGAAATTCATGTATTCACTCTGGACAAATAAATGATCTCCTCCACAATAATTGATTTTTCCACTCTCTGAGCTGCTGCAGTGTTTTATTTCAGGCCAATAATCGGACGCTGCAGGAGAAGATCCTCCTGGTCAACAACCTGGTGGAGGCTTTTGGAAACGCCTGCACAGTTATCAATGACAACTCCAGCCGCTTTGGCAAGTACCTGGAGATGAAGTTCACCTGCGGGGGAACAGTGGTGGGAGCGCAGATATCTGAGTATCTGCTGGAAAAATCCAGAGTCATCCACCAGGCTGTGTAAATATCACTTCCTTTATTTTGTCTCTTTCTTTTTCAACAAAAGAAACCTCATGACACTTATTACTGCCATTTTACAGTGACTTTCAAAGATATGTAAGTCATCCTGTTGGTTTCTAAAATAACATTGCTACCAAGGTTGTTTTCCTGCTTGCTGGCCAGGGATCAGTGTGTAATGGACTCGTAGTTTGTTCCTTTCACCTCTGCTTCTCCATCTCAAACCGCTGGCATTTGCCTTCAACGCAGCACTTTCATTCAATCCACCTTTTCTTCTTATCATGTGTCTGGGGAGCGGACTGGGTCAAGTGGAGGGGCTAGCTTATTTCCTGTTTGATCAAAGATTGTGGTCTTGCAAGTGTCCTTAGTGGAACTTCAAAGACAGACTCAAGCTTTTCATTAGAAAACAGACACACGGGTCAGACGGGGCTTGATTTGCAGACACTGAATGGCCACACTTTGCTTTAGCCTGAGATACTAATTGTGGGAGACAGCAAACAGGGTGGATACACATTTTGTCCAGGATTATTATTATTCAACTTCACAGAATCAGAGATGCTGTATTTTCAGATTTGTGAGAAAGATATTTAACAGAATATACACATAAATTACACATTTTAATTTGAATCATGAATTTCTCAGAATGACAGCACAAATCTAGACAAGACATTATGGTCTATATTGGCTGAGCAGTGTAGTCCCTGGACTGACAAAATGGTAGTCTTCTTAGACAAATAAAAAACATATTTTTTTTAATGAAATATAAATATAATGTCAGTATGATGAACACGTATGATGAATGAATAAAACTGCATGTAAAAAGAAGTATAAAGCATTAATCTTTTGCTTTTATCTAACTCTAATAGAAAATAAAAATTACAAAAGCTAGTGCTTTCAGTTTTAATCATCCATATACTAAGCTTATGCTCATGATGTAAACTAGCTATGTAACAATGTTGTTTAGTCCATTTGATAAATTCTTTACTGGTCTGATGACCATTTACTGCATTTAGACTGTTCGGCCTCCATAGTTACTGCTAGTAAACTAATGACTATTCAGCCATGTCAGATGTATCTCTTTCCTATCTGTTGTTCAATGTGAACATGAATTCACTTTATAAGTCTTCATTATATGTCTTCATAAACCTGAATTTCTGAGCTGTGTCTGTTTGTTTCGGCAGTGGGGAGAGGAACTTCCACATCTTCTACTACATTTATGCGGGCCTGGCTGACAGGAAGAAACTTGCCCACTACAAGCTCTCAGACAGCAAAACACCTAAGTAGGTTTGACATTTCTCAGCCCTTTCTTTTAAACACTGTTATTGCCCACTCTCACTGAAAGCTGCTTACTTCCCTTTCCTGATCTTTGCCTTCTCTTTGTTCTGCAGGTACCTGTGTAACGAGCACGTGAAATTAGGGCCTGACATAGTGAGCAACACCTTCTACAAGGAGCAGTTTGATGCAGTGGAGCAGTGTTTCAAAGTCATTGGATTCACCCTGGAGGTACGAACTGCTGCATCAATTACTTTGCAAAAAGCTGAAAGTGGTTTGACCACAATAATAGCATGACCTTGGTCCTAACATTCATACAGACATGTTTTTACACTCCAGTATTATATCTGTAATGTATGAAAGCCTGTGCAGCAAAAAGACAACATGTTAACAAGTGCAACAAACCAGTCTAAAAAAAAACAGGCTTTAAAATCCAGCTCTAAATGTGATGTATAGGTGGTTTCTGAGGTGTACTGTATGGCTTGTGATGGAGAATGGAGCTACAGGCACATGTAGGCAGTCATCTGTTGGCATTGTGAAGGCTAATGAGGCCCTAAGAACTGATTGCCTCTGGGATCTGCACGTCAATAGCACTTATCCTGTAATCGCTTGGCACTGCTGGAGGAGCAGCCTCCTTTTCTACAGTACGTCCTGTCTTGCATGAAATCACAGAAAGTGTATGACGATTATCTTTGAGGCACTTTCATCTATTTCGACACAGTATTGAGACACAGGCTGCCACATTGGAATTATTTTATTTCTCTTTGTGCACTTGCTAAATTGGTGGGACCACTTGAGCAAACGGAAATATAAAGGTGAAGAAGAAACTGTAGTAATATTTACTGCGTAGTATTTAAATCTAACTGTTACTGTTGTCGTTATTGCTATTATTTTTTTCATGTGATTTTTGTAACCTCTATTTTTTTTATGGAGTTAAGACATGTTAAATGTCAGTCTATGCCTATACAGACAGACCTATACAGTTTGTGTTCATTTTTGTGTCTTGTGACTGTTCAACCAATCTAAGTGTAATTCAGTCCTCTAAACCATTAACTTTCACTTGCATCCAGTGCCTGAGAACTCAAACTGTCCACAAAAGTTTCAAATGACAAATTCAAGGTACTTGTTATTTAGTACATGGCCTTTTATGGACAGATGATTGTGCAGCAACTTTCCACTTAACTACAATGCATATTGTGCCTTACACAATATTTTTGCCTCCTCTCAGGCCCAACATGACTCAACACCTGCAACACTTCATGAAAGTGGCAGACTGAGTAGTTAGTAGAGTCCTCAAGCACCACTGTGTTACATAAGTTGTTAAATATAGAAAATCAGACGATACTAAAGCTTCCCCATACAGCTACAGTCTTAAGACTGTCTATGTCTCCTTGCAGGAGCTGGGCAGTGTTTACAGCACCCTTGCTGCCATCATCAACACTGGAGACATCGAGTTCTCTCCAGTTGCCTCGGAGCATCAAACAGACAAGAGCGACATCACCAACATTTCTGTCCTAGAGAACGGTGAGAGCAGAGAGGAGAGTGAGAGAGGGGCGGGGGGTGGCTACACCTCAGTATATGATGACGTAGAACCAAAGATGACTCTGAATTTCCTCCTCTGCATCCCCACTTCTCCTCCTCCCCCTCCTGCTCCTTTCCATTAACTCTGCAAAGCTCCAGGTGGAGTGGAGCTAAATATAGAAATCTATTGTTCTGAAATAAATTTTCCATCAGTACAGACAGACTAGTGGAGAATTACAAAGACATCATTATCAAACATACATTTACAATGGGTAGATTTGGATTTGGGTAGAGGACATGAATTTCCTCTGGCTTCATATCTTCTAAATTTAAAAATTTGCCCCGACTGGTCATTTACAAAGCTGTCAAGATGAGAACTTATTTTAATGTTAACCCAGAGCATCATCCTTATTTCTGAGTCTGAATGAGGGCACTTAAAGTTTGCCCACATTATGTGTATGACTTGCACTCACTCTACTTTTGCAATGTTGACTTTCATCCCCGTATCTCATGTCTCTTCAGTGGCCTCACTGCTGTGCATCCGTTCAGACGAGCTCCAAGAAGCCCTGACCTCCCACTGTGTCGTGGCCCGGGGAGAAACGATCGTCAGGCCCAACACGGTGGAAAAGGCGGCGGTGGTGAGGGACGCCATGGGCAAGGCTCTCTACGGCCGCCTCTTCAGCTGGATCGTCAACCGCATCAACTCGCTGCTGCGACCCGACAGCCACCTAGGGTGAGAGAAGGAGCAGGAAGTGTGATGCTGTGTGAGAGTGTGGTGTCATGAATACAGAATGACACAAAAGTTTCTACTTGTGTATGGCTCATATCAAAAATTATTTGCTATAGAGCCATCTTAGAAATTCAAAAGAGAATTGAAAGCATGTCATCTTGGTACACATCAATATAATATAATATAATATATCAATCTAGTATCTGGAAAATAGAAAATAAAATGACCTTGACTAACTGGTCTCAGATCAGAGACGTATGACAAGACCATATGACCATATTTTCATGGTTTGAAGCCTCTAAAGTAGGAACTATTGTGATAGAGGGAATTATGTGTTGGTACTGATCAAAACTTAACTTGAGTGTCTGTGACATCACAAACGAGAGTGTGGTGGCATCCTGTCAAAGATAGATTTAGAAACAAAAGATGAATTGAAATGCCTGATGTTTTGTCTTCTGTCTTCCAGAGAGGACGACAAGGGCTTGAATATTGGCATTTTGGACATCTTCGGCTTCGAGAACTTCAAGAAGAACTCCTTTGAGCAGCTGTGCATCAACATCGCCAACGAGCAGATCCAGTTCTACTTCAACCAGCACATATTCGCCTGGGAACAGGTGAGGTCCGCCGGCCCCACCTGCTTCAATCAAAGAGCACTTTGGGAGTGCTTGAATCCCTCCTTTGTGTGCATTTTTCACCTTGGTACCAGCTCATTTCCATCTAAATGGCGATAACATGTCATCATTTGTCACCCGGCGCTTTAAGAGAGATGGCAAGGGTAAAATATGCTGCTGTCTTTATTTACGGGAGAATGAGGTTGGCAATTCTCTCTTTGTGTGGTCTCATGGGGAGTGTGTGTTGCCTTGGGGAGGGGTGCAGAGGGTGGTTTGCTAATGTTAAATGATTTGGTCTCACCCATGGAGAGGAGCTATAAATCATCCCAAATGAGGGTCAATTAGGAGTTGAAGACAGTTAGCATTGGACTTAAACTCACTCTTGGGTATTGTTGGCACCAAGCCCAGAAATACATTTGTCCTATACTGCCACCGTATACATATATTTATATATATATATACTCACACAGAGCATAGGGGAACTGTACAGTGCTATGAGATTAATAAGCACGGCACTCCTGCTCTGTCACTTCAAGAGTAAAATAAATGAAGAGCCAGTGTTAATATATCACTAATTCATATGGATTTACTCTACAGTGGGGACCAAGAGTCTGAGACCACTGTGTTTCCATATATGTTTACAAGGCAGTTACATATTGTCCCAATCCATCCATCCCCACAGATCTCCTGCTGCGCTTCATTTACCTCGCAGCGCGCAGCTCATGCCAGAATAAGCACGTTGATTTGATGTTGTTTGTTCCCACTTTGTCCTTTTCTTTGCGGAATAGAAGTCGCCGGCAACGTTGCTGAGTCATAGCAGCAGCCCTGAGAGTCAGTCAACCTGATGTGATCAGGTTAGCTCGGTATAAAGTGTAGGGCTGAGCTGGCTCGCCCCCCCCATCCCACCTTCATCCAGACAGGGAAAAAAGCAGTTTGTAACAATGATCGGTTCAAACGCAATAAGGCAACAAGTTCTGGGTTTAATTTTTGTCATGTCATTGGAGGCCTGAGTTTGTGTAATATATGTTGTCAGGTGTCTCCAGTGTTAGTCTCTCTGAAGGCTCCATAGTGACATTAAAGAACTTTCATTGAATGTGAGTAGAAAAGAGCCTGGATATAAAGGGGATATAAAGGTATACATGATGGTGTTGTTATATTAGATGCAAGAATAAGTGTAAAACAAAACAATCAAAGTTCAATTAACAGTTTACATAATGAAGCTACAGAACAAACAGGCAGCATCTGACTTTACAGTGAACATCTGTCCTGTGCAGCAGGAAACAGGTTGAGTTATCTGGGCTTTTCTAACCTCTACAAAATCTATACAGCCTGCTCTGGTATGAGGTGTTCTTCTTTAGGTTCAATTATTTTACAAGGGGCAGTAATCCTGGAAATTAATGTAATGTTTCCACACACAAAAAGGTTGACTTCAGGTTCTCCTAGGTCCTGTTTCAAAAAATGCTCAGGCAGTGTTAACTCGTCCCTGACGTTGCTCATTGATCTTTTTTTGGCTGAACTTCCCACCACATTTTCCCAACTTATTTCAGGCTGTGGTGGAGCAGCATAATGGGGGGGGCCAAAAATCAACACGGGGTAGATGATTTAGGATGAACTAGAAGGAGCAGGAAGCCATTATATTCTAAGTTGTCTGCCACTTCTGTTCAGGATGAGTATCTGAATGAGGAGGTGGACGCTCGGATGATCGAGTATGAGGACAACCGGCCCCTGCTGGATCTCTTTCTGCAGAAGCCCATGGGGATGCTCTCCCTGCTGGATGAGGAGAGTCGCTTCCCGCAGGCCACAGACCAGACCCTCGTAGGTCAGTCATTTCAGCTGCAGCGGGAGGGAAATCTGCTTCTGGCTGGAGTTACTGTCTGCTGCCTGTATCTGTCTAGGATTTGTTGGATAAGTATGCAGAGTGACTCAATGACTCAATGAAAAAGTTTTGAAGAGTGGGGAGTTTTTTTGTCACTTTTTTAGTTCCTTAAACAATTTGTTTGACGATGGAGAAGTTGTACGAAATTTTACAAACCAGATAACAGAACAAAAACTAGGGCTTCCATAATTATATTTCTTTTGCCACTGATACTGGTCATTTTTTAGCATGTGTTACAGATGGTGTACAGATTGTGGGAAGTCATGACTCTCAGCGACAGACACCAGTTGTTGTTAATCTCATGTCATTGATTTTAATGTGACTGGTGACTAGAAGCATAATTCTGCTCTCCCAATCACATATTCTTTATGTTTATTTCATGATCGGCAGATGATTTGATTGGGGCACCCCTTACAGAAAAGTGTTGTAACACCTGAGGGGATGAACCAAGTCTAATTCATTACAGCTTCCCATCAGAGACAGAGATTTGCAGAGAACAAAGACTCGGAGCACAGCAAGCTTCCAAAGCAGTATTCTGACCTCTCCGTTTCGTTAATCTTTGTTTGGGGGAGGAAAATTAACTGATGTGAAATTTGGTATTTCAGAGAAATTTGAAGATAATCTCAAGACCAAAAGCTTCTGGAGACCAAAGAGGGTGGACCTCGGCTTCGGCATTCACCACTATGCTGGAAAGGTTATTAACATTTTCATGATAACGTGTCACCCTGAAAGCCAGTTAATATGTCTATAGTCTTCTCACATAAGATTTTTTTTTTCCTCTCCACAAAACTTCAAGGTGATTTACAACGCTGCAGGCTTCTTGGCCAAGAACAGAGACACACTCCCAGCCGACATCGTCCTGCTGCTCCGGTCATCAGAGAACGAGCTGGTCCGGAAACTGGTCACTCACCCCCTCACTAAGACAGGTGGGTGAAATTTAACCTTTCAGAAAGATGGAGAAGGGAATTAGACTGAAGTTGTTTGCCACAAGTTCCTAATGAAGCAGCGCTAAATGCCTTCTTGAAGTGAAACAACAGGCTATTGTTACTCCACTTAACAAGGCTTTCCTCGCTTGTGTGCCAGACACTTGCTGAAACAAGCTGGCCTTGGCGTCCCTCCTTGGCAGAGCAGTGTCTGTCAAAATTAAATAACAAACCCAGTAATCACATAATCACTCTTAGCTAAGTAGCATTGAGTTGTTGTAGTTTCACAGCAGCGTGTGGTTGTTGCCACCGACCCGTTGAATTGTATCTTGCATAAGAAGGAAAAGACGACTGAACACTTCTGGTACCTGCCGGTCGGCTCAGTGATCCTCATCCTCTCTTTGCCTCTTTCCCAGGGAACCTTGCCCACACCAAGGGGAAAGGCATAAATACAATGCGCAGCCCGCGGACACCGACACGCACCATCACCTTCGCCAAGGTACTTAAAGCAGCGTCTGCCTTATCATTGTGGTATCAATTAAGAACTTCCCCTGAAAAGTTGTTCAATTCAATTTTCCCCCGGCCTCTACCACACCTAAGAAATTGCTCCTCAGTCACAACTCGGCCTCTCCTGCTCCAACTTCATTTTATGACTACAGCTTCTTATGTTTGTGTCTTTTTGTCTCCTTCTCTCCTCAACTTTCACTTCTTCTCTGCATTTCTATCATGAAAGATGGGAGTGCTAACCTTATACAGTTCTTTTTCTTTCAGTGAGGTAACCAAATTATTCCCATGTAGTTTGTTTTTTAGTGTATGTCTTCCTTAAGCAGTTCAGTAACACCCTTACTTACTTTAGATCTCTAGAAGGTAGTAGCCTCTGTTTCTAGGAGACAGTATAGGTCATTCATGTTGTGCATATAGTCTGTGCCGTGTCAGTGAGCCTGTGCATGTGTGCAGCAGTGCTTTGTAAAATGCAAAATGAATAGCTTAAATACCCACCTTCACTTGCTCTGTCCTTCCGCTTCATATCCATCACTGTGATGGATTTGTCTGCTTATAGCACCATGCAGAATATTCAAACTTTTCATTTTTGCATTCAAAGCATTCGATAATCAGTCTGAGTCGCTCTCAGCTGCTGGTAGCCACATTAAAAAACTCCTGGCAACTTAATTACACAATGAAATTAGTTTACATTGTGGAAGTTCAGCATTTTAGAGCCTGAGGCGGTCTGCTCACCTAAAAGCAATCGACAGCCGCTACATCTAAATGAACTGTTTTTGATGAGTTCTTGAATCTATTTCCATTCATCTGCATGTGTTAAACAAAAAAGCTCATCAAAGGCTCTCGCTCTTAAGAAGCAACAATGAGCTTTTAAATGCTACAAACAGTTTTAAGGCTGATGGTTTGCTAGAACGGCGCTTTCCCCCCTCCACCAGTGTATTGTGCAGAGAATTAGATTTAGAGCTTGCTAAATTGTTACCAAATATGTACTGGAAGCAGGTTAATTCTTGTGTGTGTGTAATTGATTATATTCAGGTTGATGTAGCAGTCTGTGTTATCTATATAAAACAAATACTGTGATTTTTATGAACACATATTATAGCAGTTTTAAAAAATAGTGTAACCTTGTTTGATTTTGGATTATGTACATTAATATATTAATAATGTTGCACTTCTTAAAATGATAGCATCACACTAGCTGTATTTATTCAAACCATACTCTTTTTTAGCAACCTTTTTTTTTGTTTATCCATTTTGTGCATCTCTTTTGCAGCCTTCTCTGGAAAAAAAGCTCAAGCCTGAAAAAAAAAGCTTGCTTGATGTGCGTCTTGATGACACAGTACAAATGCACACGGTGATTTTTCAAAAAGAAAAATGAAAAAAAATAAAATGCTTAGTTTGTTAATGCATGATTGTGATGGAAACGTGTCCTCCATTATGATTTTAAAGATGTGAATGACTTACAGGTGGGCGGCAGCTGACACCGTTTATAATACTCTATATTAGCTTTAGCCCAGTGATTTTATTTTGCCGCCTAATGCTCATTTTATCCCATAAACTTAACTTAACTTACATAACTTAACTTAAAGGCATGAGTATTGTAACTGTCTGGTACAGTATGGATTATTGTGACATGATTTTTTCAGCCCGGTGAACCTGGCGACCAGCCTTACCATCCGAGAGAAACCACCAACATGAGAACACAAACAGTCGCCTCCTACTTCAGAGTAAGATTTTTTTAAATTGCTCATATGGCAGAACAGTTTTTGTCTGTCTCATTGCTGTCAACTTTCCTTATTCCTCTTCCCATGGTTGGTACTTTGGGTTTCACTCTTCTCTTCGTCTCTGTAGTACTCTCTGATGGACCTGCTGTCCAAGATGGTGGCAGGCCAGCCTCACTTTGTGCGATGTATCAAACCCAACAATGATCGCCAAGCCAACAAGTTTGACCGGGAGAAAGTTCTGGTCCAGCTGCGTTACACCGGGGTTCTGGAGACTGCCAAGATCAGGAGGCAGGGCTACTCTCACCGCATCCTGTTTGCCAACTTCATAAAGAGGTCAGCAGGTTCCCGCTTCACTTTGGGTCTCATTCAAAAGAAGGAAACTACTGTGTGTGATTTGTGTTGGCCCTCACATTAACACCCAGCTGATCACACTGATTGCTTCAGGTACTACATCCTGGCTTTCCATGCTCACGAGGAGCCAGCTGGAACTTCAGAAACATGTGCTGCAATATTGGAGAAAGCAAAGCTGGAGAACTGGGCGATGGGGAAGACTAAGGTAAGTAAAGACACTGATGTTGAATGATTGGTTTTCGGCCAAGAGACACTAGGTGGAAGACAGAGCACCTCCATTCTCCCTATAAAAAGTTACAAGTCGTTTATCTAACCATCACAATAACTCTGAAGCTGTTTAATTAAGGTAAAAATGTAGCTTAGCTATGGTAAAAGTCCTGCATAGTTCCTTTTTTAACTTTGTGTAGTGCCTTTCAAATTGCACTGATAATCTCCTCAAAACCTCAAAATAAAGGTTTATCTGAGCCCCTCTTGATTATACAGTTTAATTTTAAGGCACAAATTCTATCTATATTTACAATTTGCTGGAGAAGATTACAAAACACTGTCCAGAGGGGGTAAAACATGACTGCAACACACATCTTTTTTAACAAGTTGGACAACCTTAAAAGGCAATATTATGTGCCAAACTGTTGGATTAATAGAATCTAGAATCTATAAAAACTCTAATTTTATGTAATGAAAAAACAGATTAATCAATGATGTGATTCTTTTTCTTTGACTCTCAGGTTTTCCTGAAGTACTACCACGTTGAGCATCTAAATCTGATGGTGCAGCAAGCCACACAGCGCCTCATCCTGCTCCAGGCCTATGTTCGAGGCTGGCTGGGAGCCAAGCGGTACCGGCGGATATTAAAAGAGCGAGAACAGAGTGCTCTGGTGCTGCAGTCAGGTTAGTAATCTGTACACTCTGTTAGTGTCCCAGAATATGAATGAGTCACGGAGCAGTCACGATAATTCACGCTTTCATCCGCAGCTTACAGAGGTCACAAAGTTCGGAAGAGGGTCGCCGAAGACAAAAGCAAAGCAAAGTTTGAGGCCTTCATCGCCCAGTTTCAGGCTGGTGAGAGGATTATCCTACACAATCCAAGCTTGGTGTGAATTTTATTGGTTTATGTTTTGCTCGTCTTCT
Organism: Selene dorsalis; assembly: GCA_900303245.1. Taxonomy (NCBI): domain Eukaryota; kingdom Metazoa; phylum Chordata; class Actinopteri; order Carangiformes; family Carangidae; genus Selene; species Selene dorsalis. The sequence goes on along the minus strand of OMNW01004677.1, from coordinate 12,861 downwards.
TCAGTTTGCAGGGGCTATCTTGCAAAAAAGAAATACAAGGAGATGGTAGATGAAAAGAATAAAGCGGCAACCAAGATTCAGGCCCACTACAGAGGGCATAAGAAAAGGAAGAGCTTCAAAAGGAAAAAGTAGGAGAAGACTTTAACAATAAATCCATTAAAAATAAGAAGTTGAATTTGTTTATTTTAAAGATGTGGCTGTTTTCTTTCTAGGGAAGCCAAAGAGAAAGAGGAAGCAGAGAAGGCGCTTAAAGAAAAGGAGGAACAGGTGGCAGAAGCAGAGAAAAGCACCAACGACGAAAATTCTTCCACTCCAGAAAATGGAGCAAAGGATGAGGAGGATGAAGCCAAAGCTGCCGTGGTTCTTCAGAGCAACTACAGGGGCTACAAAGAGAGGAAAAAGTTTAAGGAGAGGAAAAAGACGATGGCTGGGGCTGAGCTAGAGCTGCCGGCGAACACGGTGGTAGAAGAGGAACAGGGAAATGGTGGAGAAGAGCCCACCAGCAAGGAAGAAGAAGGGGAAAAGAAGGAAGAGAATGATGAGGATGAGGAAAGCACTTACGAAGCAGAGGAAAATGATGACAGTGATCATACACAGGTGCCAGAGGATGATGAACACACAGAAGTAGCGGATGAGGCGGTGATTACGGACACACCAGCAGCTGAAAGTGGAAAAGAAGAGCAGGAAGAGGAGAAGAAAGGGGAGGCTGAACAGGAAAATGCTGCAGGGGAAGAGGCTGCCAACATAGAGGACGAAACCAAGGCAGCCACTGTTCTCCAGAGTAATTTCAGAGGCCACAAGGAGAGGAAGAGGCTGCAGGAAGAAGGCAAAATCCCAGCAAGGAAACAGAAAGAAGACAGCCCCACAGGCGAGGAAGCAGCTCCATCAGTTGAGGAAACAGAAAAAGAAGAGAAAGAGGAATCCACGGAAGCTCAAGAAGATGTAGAAGCATCATCAAGTAACATCGAGTCAGAAGACGTAGATGAGAGCAAAGCAGCTGTGGTGCTTCAGAGTAACTTCCGTGGCCACAAGGAGCGCAAACGACTGGAGGAGGAAGGAAAGCTCCCAAAGAAAAAGAAGGCAACAGAGGTTACACAAGAGCCCTCAAAAGAGGAAGAAGAACACCCAGAGACCCAGGAAGATGTATCTGCTGAGAACCTGGATGGAGTAGACGAGGAAAAAGCTGCCACTGTTCTCCAAAGTAACTTCAGAGGCCACAGAGACCGAAAGAAGCTCAAAGCAGAGAGGGAAGCGCAGAAGAAAGCGAAGGAAGAACCTGCCAATGATGCAGAGGAGGAGAGTAAAGAGGAGGTGGCTCTGGACGTTAATGATGTAGTGATTGAACGTAAAGACGACACTGATCCGGAGAGAGAAAGACTGGAGGAGGAACAGGCCGCAGTGAAGATCCAGAGTAACTTCAGAGGATACAAGGACAGGAAGAACCTGCGGGCCAACAAGGAAGCGGCACAGGACGAGGCGGAGCAACTGGACAGCTTCTCCAAAGAGGTTTATCACCCACTCACCACTCCAACACTTTCTCTTTTTTCCCTCCCACTCATATTATTTCTGCTTAATCTCCCTCAACAGATCACAAAGACTTCTCAGGACTTCATCGCCCTGCAGCAGAAGCTGAATGAGATCATCCAGGCCCATCAATCAAACCCAGCCAACAACGGCATGTTTGTGAAAGGAAAAGCAATCAATGGCTTCGCTCCCCAGACTCAGCAATCAAGTGAGATAAGCTAAACCGGTTCTGTGTGTTAAAAAAAAAAAAAAAAGATGATAGAGCTATACATATAATGCACAGTGTTGGCCAGTATTAACCTGAGGTTAATGTGTAGTTTTGGTTCTGTGTTTGAATCATCAGATAATCAAGAGGGATAGAAGAATTATTTTACTCTTTGAGACTATGCATCTTTCAGCGAGTTGCAGACAGGGAGTTAAATGGAGTTCAGATAAATTCACCCACATAAGTCAGAGTGCAACTGAGTCATTTCCACACTAAAAAGGAAAAGAAAGGGTTATGTGCAGGCTTTGATTGTAAATACACAGGATGAGGGGAGGGAATCTGTCTGTGTTTAGTATTTATTATCTCAAAGTTAAAAGCTTTGTGAGCCCGTGCCAGCTGTTTCCACGCCGCTCTTGTTTCCTTGATGTAAAATAAGAAAAAAGACAGACACGTAGATTTTATTACCATCTCCTCACAGTAGAACGTGATGTTATCAGAGGACGGCATCCTTTTCTCTCTCCTGCGACTTGATTAGGTCAGGAAACCTGGGAAAGTCAAGTGCCACAACAGGAAATGCCTTCTCCAGCTGATGTGTCATCAAATATAAAAAAAAAAAATTGATTTTCACAGGTGATAGGTGTAATTGCTTTTGTGGGGCGGCGAGCAGAGGGAAGACGACAAATTGAAAGTTCACCGTGTCTGCGAAATCAGAGATGGCAGCTGAAATGTCAGCTGGTTCAGGTGCTCTGATGAAATAATGAAGTAATTATGTAACAGACCAAATGAGGCTCTTGGATGACATTGTGATAATTCTGTAAGTTTTTTGATCTTTAGGGGCCGTTTGAGTTTTATTACAAAATTGAGAGGGTAGGCTTCAGGTATCTCTTCTTCTGTCTGATTCTAAACATTTAAATTCCATTAAATTCTCGTTTTTAATTCTGAACCAAACACAAGTGTTACATTTGACTATATTAAATAGAGGAGAAGCAGATCTAAAAGAAGCAACTAGAATTTCCCAATTCTTACCATTTATAGGTTCTCTGGTGGGTGAGTAGTTAGCGTTAGCATGGTAACCAGCTGTCCCCATCTCATTACTTCTGCTGTTAGGATGTATCATTAGTTCTTGTGCTTTACCTGCAACAATGGCCGGACCTTTTGTCAAGCATGGGTCACCACCTGCTGCTTTTGGTGAGAAATCACTTTCAGTAGCAGAGAAAACTTACAAATAGGCTCTTTGAAAACATGACTACATGGGAGTCATGCTAATCAAAGAACACTGCCACTCGTAAAGCCAACAAACTGACATACCCACATTCCCCTGAACATGACCGTGCTGTAACCAGGTTACCATGGTAGGAAAACTGAATGATCCAATGTTGGTGTTCAGAAAACAGCATCACATAGTTCAAGCCCTTGGAAAATTGGCTATTTTACTTTGTTGCAAGGATTTAGATGAAAATGCGGGCAGCACGCAGGACGCTTAGCTCAGTATAAAGCAAAGGGAAACAGCTAGCCTGCCTCTTTGCAAAGCTCACAAAATCAGCCATGTACCTCTCTGTGTTTAATCTAATTTATTTTCGAAGACAACAAAACTAGTACACACTCATTACACACTCAGCCCAGCTTGCTGTTATGGCCATATATGGCCATGTTTGCCCTTTACAGGCTGTTTTTGAGCACAGCACATTGCCTGAAGTAAAGCAGAATGAATTATCAGTGTTATTTCCAAGGGCTACTGCAACTCCCTATCTAAAGACGCTTTTCAGCCTCACTAGGTCCTTTCTCCATCAATAGTCCTGAGCAGTCCTCATAAATTTCATTGACATAATAAACTTCATAAGAATCATTTGTGGCACAGACAGTGAAATAAGAGGAATGCCAATCACAATGTTCTTCATGGGAAAGGTCATCAAATGTTAATCACGTTTTTGCGAGCGTGCGTTTCAGACAATTATTGCAGGAATTAAAAAGAGGGTGTGTGAAATTGGCTTTACTTGTTTGAGCAATACAGAGTGACCTTTAGATTGAGTTGTTCAATAATATCAGAAACTCTATCTAATCTACTTTACCTGAGAGCTCCTGCACGTGATGGATTCTTATGCCACATGTTTCACCGTTGTATGAACAGTGATTAATAATAAGCAACAGGCAAAGGTCATTGTAATATGTTTATAATTACATTAACATAGAGAAGAGTTCATGTTACAGGGTATCAACTCGTGGCAAAGGGATTACATCATGCATGAAACAAAGCCAAGCTGGTTGCAAACATAGTTGTCCCGCTTCATGTTCAATACCATGCTGGGAGGTAAATACAGGTCATCACGAAATGATAGGGCCGATTGTGTGTTCACGTAATCTCTGTTGGAAAAATTCAAATGGGTCAAAGGCCTTAGGGTTAAACTGCAGTATGCATGGAGGGCAGCTCAATAAGCACAACAAAGTCAAAGTGCAGCATGGTGTCAGCAGTCACTTCAGCAATCCAGTCAGTCGTGCGCATCGATTCCTCCGGCTCTCCAGCCATCTGCCCGTGATGGGCCGCCACTCAAATGACCACAACAACCTGGCCTCTTCAGCAAGATGGAAAAACACCTGCCAGCCTGTTACACAGGTGTATCACCGATTTGCGTCATTGTTTAGGATTCAGATTAAATAAATCCAAAGAGTAGAGAGACAAAGTTTAAGAAGACAGCGACTGGTTTGTTCTGTTCTGAAGCTGAAAAAGGCCTTCACATGTCATGCAAATTGAAAATTTTGTGCTTGAGCAGTCTGGTGGTCGAGGGGTTAAAGACAGCAGCCCTGTATCAAAACATTGTTTGTTTGAGGAGGCTGACTATGTTTGCTGCAAACTCACTCCCCTCCTTCTAATAACAAGTTACAAAATACCTCAAGAAATACTTAGAGGAAAAATAAACAGAAACATAAATTCATATAGCTGTTTAGCTATTTATTGTTTAAGTTGACAAAGAATTGTTTTTCATAATAAGAAAAAGTAACAAAATACACTAATTCAATTATGAATTATTTAAAAAATACTATTATGAAATAAAACATTATTTTCACATCCTGCAGTCATTTCATATGTCGCTTAAGTTTAATCATAGAAGTCCCATAATACAGTGCAGATGAAACACAATCAGTAACCCTTCAAGACCTATAGATCTCAGATGTACTGTCAGTTGTCAAGAGGAAGCGGATTGAGGGTACATGGGTCCCCAAAATGAAGATGACATCACTTAGCAACTGCTACCAGCCTCCTTCATTGATAACTGCTCAGTACGATCATTGTGATTCCACTGTCTGGTGTTTTTAACGGCCTTTGTTGCTTTTCAGCCGACAAGAAATTGTCGAGGACCCCCCGCAGGACCCAGCAGCCGAAGACCCTGAACACACCAGAGGACTCCACCTACTACACCCTGATTCATGTGAGTTACACAGCGAATGATTTTAGATACTCGATACAGCTGGCATGTGATGCTGCAACTGCTTTTACCACCGACTGGCTTTCACAATGCATTATTGATTGTTTTGTCTTTGTGTAGTAAGCTTCACTTTACTGAATACTTTACACTGCAGAGGCAAGGCATAAAGCTGTCTGGAAAAGTACAGACAGACTTTCTTTATTATATTTGACAGGTCATTCCCTGCTGTTTTTTTTTGTACTAAAAACACTTTTTTCATTCTCTTCTCTCTGATTATTTGTAATGTTACATAATTTGAGTGGACAGTAGGTCTTTTTGCAGTACCTGAGGTTTGGCATCAATTTTAGTTGACCTAGTTGTGTACTAAAGACATAAATCTTCTAATAAATAACTTAATCAGTGAATAGGAAGCACTGGAAAAGTTTTAGAAAAGCCATAATTATGCCATGTTAGAAACTTTTCATAGTTTTAAAACACGATTAAAGTCATAATTTGATTGGTGTCTTACAAATTTGATCACATTTGAGAGAGAAAATAATTTCAAATATTTGAAAGGTGGTAATATTTAAAGATTTTAGAAGTGCTATTATTGATTTAAAAGTGAATAACTAACAAAACACAAGCATCTTCTCAAAGAGTGGGGTCACAGGGGGCGTTGTGTGGCGCAGTGGGTACAGCAGGTGCTCCTACAGTCCTCGCTGCAGTTGGCCCAGTTTAGACATTGGGCGGCCCTTTACTGCATGTCATTCCTCTTCTCTCTGCCTCTCTCTCTATTATACTATCAAATAAATGCAAAAATATATATATATATATAAGGAATGGGGTCACAGCACCACAAGAAAAGGCTGAGGGATTATATCTGTTCTAAGTAGTTTTGTGCTGTACCTGAACACAGAGATTAATCGTGTTTGTCCGGTCATCACTGACTGTCCTGTCTCTCTGCACTCAGCGCTCCGTCCAGGACGATAAACGAAAGCCCAGGAAAGAGGGGTAAGTGTCCAGTTCCTATTTCAGCCTAATTTGAAGAACCTGTCACGGCTGTTTTAAGAGACTGGCCCGCTGCCTGCCGGTCCAGAGTAATGACTGCAGGACCGTGCCAACATAAGGACAGTGTCTGGGTGCAAACTTAACGACCTGCAGCCTTAGACACATCCTCAGTGAAATTAATTAGCCTCATCTTTCACCTGGGCTACAGTAGCTGTGTATGCTCAATGAAATTTAATGCTGTTTTGTATGGTGGTATTTCACTGGTGTTCTGTTAGGGCTATACAGTTGTACAGCTAAATTTACCTGCAGGCCAGAGTCTTCTAATAAAAGGGACTCAAAAGTGTGTGTGTGTGTGTGTGTGTTCATGCATATGTATGTGCCTTATAGGCCGCAAGGTGAGAATCCCACCTAGAGAGAGGGTGAAGATAGACTGATAGGGCTGGCTGAACAACCAGGGGCCAGGGTACTTCATCACCACAGTCTGAAGACACACACTCACACACAGCTCTAAACATCAAGGGTAATAATTTGTTAGCAGATAAATAAGGCCAGCGATGGACAGGAGCAGTTTACATGCATCATTAAGGATGAGAAGGTCAGCGGGAAAGATAGCATCTCTGGCTGAAGCTGACAGCAGAGGAGGATGGGAGATGGGAAATGGTGGGGGGTAGAGGAGCAAGAACTGGAGAAAAGATGGAGGTAATGACAGTAAATGGGAGTGAAGACATACAGAGGGAGAAATGGGGAGGGAAACGATGACTGTGTGTGCCACAGATAGCGAAGTTTTAGTGCCAATATCACAACTGTACTCACTTAGTGTACATGTGTGTTTTGTGCTCCGCCTCTGAAAGATGTGACAACAGTGATTCAGCTCACGAAGCTGTTGATATTTGCCATTTAAAGCATCAGGAGTTAAATTTTACCAGCAGAAAAAGAAGTCTTTAATGCTTCCAGTAGTAGCTACAGCAGTTTGTTGGAAATAAAGCAGGGGGAGAAGTCTGTAGTTAGCATGAGCAGTGAACCAGAGATGAACCAGCCCCACAACCAACACTGTGTCAGCTACTGAGGGAGGGCTGAGCCATGGTTAAATAGACAAAGAAGAAATAATGGTTGACTACAGATAGATTTCAAAACTGAAAATACAACCACAAAATGTACATATAAAATATAAACACATATTGACAGATTGAGCCAGCCCATACAAATATAGTATGTATCGATGTGTGTGTACAGTATGTTACAGGAACATGTGCATCAGTTATATACAGTTTGGTGATTTGACCAATTTCCCAGAGTGGAAAATCATACAGAAATCCACATGTATGTTGTTTTAGTAAGTCATAAACAGATTTAATGTTTATGTTTTTTGTTTTATTCAATCAAGTCGATGCAGTTTAACAGTTTCAGGACTGGCTTTGAAACGTGTGTGTTGCACAGAGAGTTTAAAACTATCTCTTATTCTCTGCTCCACTTTATTGTTGGTCTTCTACTTGTACGTATAACTTTATATATGACTATAACATTAGCGTAAATGGTCACAATGTTATGCAGTGTAAACAGATTTACAGATTTTACTCTGTATTTCACATATAATATAAATGTCCAGTATATACAGTATGTATATATTACTTTGTCACATATGCAGACACAACACTGAAGCTGTGTTTCAAATAAGTGCTTCTTACTATACAAACCACATGTCATACAGTGTGTTCTACATACTAGTCATTGCTGTTCATTCTTTGAGCATGCAGATATTAAAGGGGAACTATGCAAGTCCGGTCACTTTTCTGCTCTTTTGCTAACCCTCTTCCAGGCTATGTGCATTTGTTTTTGATTATGATAAAAATGTAGCAGAGCCACGGGAAAAGCCTGCATAGTTCCTCTTTAATGTAAGAGCCAAAATTCAGGGGACAGTAGAGGTCAGATTCATCCTCTGAAAACCATGAATGTCTACAAGAATTTCTCTGTAATCCTCGTAATGATTAAGGACGGTCGGTATGGACCAGAGTGATGACCGACCTCCATTATCAGCTGGCTACAAATGTCACCAGTATTTTCATTGATTAAGAGCAACCTCTGATCCAGTATTGATCCAACTCTGTGTATAAAACAGCTGATAAAAGTCTGTTATTGGAGCCAATGTCAACCCTGTGTCAGTGACATAATTCAGCCAGTGGCCCAGAGAACGGGGAGATAATTACAATCTGGAGGAAATTTTCATTCCAGCATCTGACTGGCACATTGATCATGATTCATCAGTGGGATGACTGTGTCTAAAACTTGATGATTGCATGTGGTTATAAGGTCAGGCCTCTGACTCGTCCTACTGCTGTTGTGAGATCATCAGTTTATGGGACAGTGTCGATGCCTGCGCTGTTTTCATAAAGACACTGATTTCCAATAGCAGTTCTCACCATGTGAGAATGTGTGAGACTCATTGATGTCCACATGGAAACAGTCTTTTTCTCACTCCTGTTTTTAAAGAGGTCAGAGCGAAAGTTCAGCTTGGTAACAACCTCAGTGAAGCGGAGAGGAGGGCTGTGTGGTGTGTATGGACTATTTTTAATGTCTGATGGGCACACGCTTACAGCAATTTATCTTCTATTCTGCTTCTCCTCTAGGACATGTCACCACACTGGTGGTCAGCTAATTGTCAAGTAGAAAAGCCGGACAAAATAAGATACTGAAAATTAAAACCTACCATGACATTGATATGACCACACAAAAAAGCTTTTATCTTCAACATGACTATCATCCAGGGAAACCTTTGAGGATGTTAAATCGACCAGAGACCACAGTCATTTAGGGAAAATGAACACAAGCTACCTACTATACAAAGAGTGAGGACCTCAACCAGTAGCTTGTGAATGACTGAAACACAAAACAGGGTGAAAACAGGAGGATGAAAAACAGACCTGGGTTTTTTTTTCTAATATAGTATGAATATTGTAATAAAGCAAAGCCAAGTCCCAGGAAGCAGAAGTTGTTTTAATAGTGGTATTTTGGCTTGAAAACACTGTAATAGTGACAGTCTGGCATGGTGCTTGATGGTGTGCATTTGGTACACATTTCTCCCAATATTGCCTTGACCCAGTCTCCTTCAATTCACCACAGTCTCAACAGGCCTGAAAATCCAAACCCGAGCCTGACTCGCCTGAGATCATCACGTACAATATTGAGCCTGAGCCCAACAGGCTCACACCCGGTGCCACAAGGGGGTCAAAGTTGTGTACCATATAGAAAATCAGCAAAAACGACTTTTTTGGTTCAGGGTCAGGCTGAAATTGAGAACTGTAGTCTGCTGCACAAAACTAGTCCTCGAGTATAAGCTGGTTTTAAGAGCAGAAGAGTCAGCAGACATGAAGAAGCCAAAGTTTATGACATGTTGGTAGAATGACTGACACAAAGACCGTCTCTGTGCTGACATCCACCGTGTCCTCTGTTTGTGCTTTAGTCCAGGGAAGCTGCTGGATGTAGACGACCACTACTACAGGGGCCTGTCCACCAGCAGGTCTGAGCCGTCCATTCCCACAGAGGAGCCGGCACCCAGCAGCGT
>OMNW01004675.1:14587-42171 GCA_900303245.1 Selene dorsalis | reverse complement strand
GGACCAGAACCCGAATCGGAACCGGAACCGGAACCCGAACCGGGAACGGAACCGGAACCCGAACCGGAACCCGGACCGGCACGAGCCGGGCTCGGGACCAGAACTCCAACCGGAACCGGAACCGGGTCCCGAACCGGGACAGGGACCGGAACCCGAACCGGAAGCGGGACCGGGATCGGGACCGGGACCGGGACAAGATCCGGGATTCAGACAGGGACCAGAACAGGGACCGGTAAACTGATATGTTCCGACGACATCTGCTGTATTTGACTTTACATGGCTGTGAACTCTGGCTAATTTGAAAGACTTGAAAAGTGACATAAATCAAAAAGTCTAGCTACACACTAATCCAAAATGGCGCCCATGAAAAAGCCCTCACCTCAGTAGTCGTGTGTTTTAATGCTGATTGTTTCACTTTGTTTCTTAAAGAATCTGAGGTGGGACATTGAATCAAGGGTTCATCTAGTGGGGAAAGTTACAAGTACTCTCTAAGTGTAGCAGAAAGGGTGGTCCTCACTTCATCTGCACACTTACCTGGAGCTCACTATGATGCCCATACAGGAATGTGTGTGCGTGTGTGTGCGTGCGTGCGTGCGTGTGTGCGTGCGTGCATGCGTGCGTGTGTCCATGTCCGTAAGGAAACATCCCCCAACCTTTCACAGACCCTTGAATTATTCATGTTCCAACTGACTGCTTCCTCTGTAAGCTTGCTTGCTTATGTAAGAGAGGCCTCTGACAGATATGGATGCTGAGCACAGTGGTGACCTGTGATGACCACATTCTTATCTTAGTAACCAGTAAAAGAGTCTTACATCCAGGTTTCTTTATCTATTCTGACATTTTGTCTTGTCATTTCTTCTTCTTTTTTTTAAACCCCTGTTGGCTAAGAAAAAGGTTGCAAAAGATTTCTGCACAAAAACTCAGATGACAGTTACTCTCACAAATTATTACAATTTAGTCATTAGCTGATAATGTAATGCAACATTAATTCTTTTATGTTGCACTTCATGCTAAATGCTAAACACTAGAATCCAAATTTCAGAGCTCAACCCAGTGTGTGACAGATGATAACGAGTGTTGGTGCAGCTGGAGAAACAGGCAGTGAAGGATTCACAGCTGTGTTTCTGCCATTGGCAAATCTTCAAACTAGTAATTTGGCTGCAAGGTCTGTTTGAAAATTTTTGCTTTGTTGTTGAAATCGCTGATTGTTGCCTCTTACCATCTACTTAAAAATTACTTCTCAAAGCGCCGCAATCAAATACAGACCGCAAGAAAAACCGCCTGAGAGCATGTGTGTGTGTGTTTGTGTTTCAGAGTGCTCTCCAGAGTTCACCATGGGGTCTGATGCAGGCGCTTGAACAGCAGGTGGGAGAGCTGAGGATCGATACAGACGATGGTTCTTACGATGCCGCTCAAGGAGAAACAGGCGACAGTCGGCCCAGTTCTGGTGCGTCCACAGCTCTAAATCTTCACTTGCTTCTCTAAATGACAACATTGTGTGATGTGCTCACTTTAAACAAAAACAGAGAGTATAATTTTCATTCACTTTTTGCTCCATACAACAGAACCCATGTTTTCTGTTGCTTGCCTGCAAAGACTTTGTAATTTATTTCTGCTCTTATTGTTCCTTCATGCTCCAGTTGCTTGTAATTTTGTTTTGTGGTCTATTTGTGAAATGTGGTGAGACACTGCCTGCGTCTAGCAGCACATTTTTAGACATCTGGAATGGTCAGTGAGCTACAACAAATGAGATAATCATCTCTCCTCCCTCTAACTGCACTTTTTCTTAGGTTTCTATGAGTCGAGTGAGGGTCAGTCACCCAAAGGAAGGTCTTGTTCCACCGAGCCTGCTGAGACTGTCTCCTCCTGGAATTACACCAATGACAGACCAAAGTCTGTGGGTAAGGAAAACTAGCAGATCTGGAAAGACTGTGGTACACTTAAACCTGCACACACATTTATTCTCAGAAGTAGCGACAGTCACACAGAACGTTTCTGTTCTATGTGTAAGTGAAGCAATCCAAATGTTAGTACATCATTTTAGAAACACAACAACATGTATTCATCTATTTCTTTAGACAGTGGATTTGTTATTCCTCTCTAGCGTCTTCTGACTTGCCATCACATTGGTTGTTGAAAGCCAGAGAATCAGGGAACGGGGTGAAGATCAAGTGGAAAGAAAAAGCTGCAAACACCACAGTTGTATAAACATGGCGTTTAATAAGATGTGATATCCCATCGGAGGAAAACATACATGCAGCAAGGCATATATTAGAAGTGACATTAAGCATTAGGACCCTAACTACACTTGTAGAAACCATACTGACTTTGTGTTCTGAAGTGTAGTTGGAGGTTTGTGCAGTATATACTATTAAGCCTCAGGCAAAATGCATCCAACTGATAGTTATACTGATCCCAACAATCAAAATAAAACTATGACGTATTGCTTTTTCAAAAGATATATTTGTTTTGGCTTTAGCCTACAACAGTCTTGTTTTCTGTAATAAGGAGACCCTCTCATGGTGAATGGAGAAGTGGATATGCCAGCCCTGCGCACCACACTCCCCCGCTCTTTCTCTGCCCCGTACCCACCTCTGGAGGGCATCGCTGAGGAGGGCACAGTAGTGGATGGCTGGCAGTGGGACCATAATGGAGCCAACCAAGTGTGGCAGCAGCAGCAGCCTGCAGAGGACCAGGTCACTGAGGAGCACTACCAACAGGCTTTAAGGGTAGAGAATTACATCTTAAGTCTCATCCAGCGCCACACCCTCTCACCACGACCCTGTCAGCCTCGCACAACCCTGAACCCCGACCCCCCATATTGCAGTGCCCCTGGACACAGCTCTCTACACAGGAGAACTTCTTCCCTTACGATGGAGCAACGCCTCCCTGACCCCCATTTTCAGCCCCACACTGACCTTTTGGCAAACCCTACGAATCAAAGTTGGGGTTGTGACCAGCTAGAGGGGGAAGCCTGTGGAGGAGAGGCCCTGTCTGTGGAGGAGGACTGTTATCCGGCTCTGCCCTACCCCCAGTCCAGGCCACACTCTCTGGCTGAGAGGCTACCATCACCTCTGCCCTCTCTGGACCCCAACTGTGGTGTTGGGGCTCTTGACCTTTGTTGTGAACCCTCATCCCCCCAGCATTATCTCCATCCACAACCCCCTATTCATCGCAAGCACAATTTAGTAAGTGCTCAGTATATCCCCGGACAAGCTTGCCATGCCCCTGTACGCTCCCCCAGACACTACAACCCTGAGCAACCTAAGCCCAATAGAGGTGTTGCCTCTCCTGAGCACCCCAACCCCAAATCTAGAAACTCTAAGAAGAGCCACAATGACCGTCAGAGATCGAAGAAATCAAGCAGTAAAACCAATCGATCCCAGTCAGAAAACAGCCTCCTGAGCCAGCGAGTGCTGCCTGAGCGCAGGTACAGCACCACTGAGCGGCACCAGGGCAGAGGGGATCTTGCTCAGAGCCAATGCCAGGTCACTGGACCACAGGTGAGCAACAACGGCCACAGCCAACGCTGGTGCTCCAACCTGGAGCTCAGCCAGGATGAGGGAGAGACCCGATCAGGGCAGGCACAGAAACGACCACCTCGGAAAGCTCGCTACGGTCACCCATGTTGCGGTTCCCAACCCCAGAACTACCAGCAGCAGCATACCGAACGCTGGCACCCAGACTTTCAGGAGAGAGCACCTCTCTGTCAGGGAGAGGAGGGTTATGCTGGCGCCGCGCCCGCCGAGTCTGAGTCCAGCATGAGCGAGGTGTATTCTCCAGCCTCCAGCTCACTGTCCAGTGACTCAGACGAGAGTGGGGGGCTGGTTTGGCCCCAGCAGCTGCCACCACGCCTTGCCTCTGCTGCCTCCTCATCCACACCTTTACCACAAGCCACTGCCAACGCCACCTCTCAACCAAAAGCCTTTGTCAAGATCAAAGCCTCTCATGCTCTCAAGAAGAAGATCCTCCGATTTCGCTCAGGGTCCCTCAAAGTCATGACCACTGTATGAGGACCTGTTTTAAATCCATAACCTTTACCACTGTGTTTTAAAGTCATTGTCAAAGCAACTTTGTGGCTGCTACATCTCTAGTCTCAAGTCTTTATAGTCTTTATACCCTACCTACCTCTAATTACAATACGTTCTTAGTGAGACATGCTTATTAATAGGCATAATCTGCTAGAGATCTGCCTGTAGTATCTGTTGAATTTATTTTGTACCTGACAACTGAAGCTACATGACTGAATATACTGCCAGTTTTTTCTTGATGTCTCTTGGCCTTATAGTTAATCAATCGTAGATATATGGTTGATTATTCAAACAGTGTAGAGTTGGACAAACACAAGTCACAAATTCACAGCAGCTACAACTCTAGAAATTAGATGAAATTGTAATCTGGTGCTCCAACTCCATATTGACCCAAGACAATATTGACTGGGGAATCAATAGAATATTATGGGAAAATATAGGTCCATTCATCAACTGGAGATTTATCATTAAAACCTTATCTCTATTTTCCCTGAGATCAGTATAGAATTACACTGCTCTTTTTGAAATTATTTGGAAATAATCAGGACATGACTGGGAAATTACAGATGCATAAAATAGAGCACTACTACTAAGACTCGAAACCTAACAGCGGGGAGATGTCCTGTCCTCAGCCAGCATCCTGAACAAACATGCCTCATTAGTGCAGGAGAAAACAAATGAATCATAGTGTAAATCTCCGTCTTTGTGAGGTTTTCCTACACGGCATACAAAGCTCTGCCTCCTTATAAAATGTTCTCTTGCTCTCTCTTTTCTGCAGCCAGCTGCTTCTGGGGCCACTGATATTAAATGAACAGACCTGTGAGTCAGGAATGGGCTTTAGAGGCCATAGTGAGGGACCAGTGCACATGCATGCACACACACACACATACATTACATTGAAGTGCACACATTCAGTGACACAGCGACACAGACCAACTCACTTCTGTAAATATGTATCTTTTTGTATATACCATCATGTGGCCTTGTTTGGAATGAATGTAGTTTTTAAATAAAGCCATTTTGCCCTTAATTTTGACATATTAAGACATTTTTCTCATTTGCTTATGAATACTCTGGGAAGTTAGAAATATTGCTGAATAAAAGATGAGTTTACATTTTATAGACTTCTGCAGACCACCCAGTAAATGTCTGTGCTTTAAAGTGACAGACTAAAGCTCATTTCAGCTGTTCAATTTAAAATTCAGTCTGTATCTGCTGACCCCTTTAACCACCATCTTTTCCAGGTGGGTCTTTAAAGATTAGGGTATTAGTGCTCTCTTGTGGCCAACAAAGGAACTGTCAGATAAACTACCACTACGCTGCTACTGTTAGTGCTACACAAGGATGTATTCACATCTGCTCGTGAATGTGTGTTTTTTACGAACGAATTATTATTGATTGATTATTTTATGTAATAATCGTGATTCAATGTCAGTGTCTAATTTCTGACCACAGACATTAATTTCAAAACACAGGGAAGATATCTATCATATCTGTGAGCAGGAGTAAAACCGGAAATGTGGTGACACAGATTGCAGATTAGCCAACATTTCCTGACTTGTATTTCACGGACACACTTATTTTTATTTTTATCTCAAGGGTTTCTGAATTTTTTTAACAGTTTCAGGACAAAACTCAGACTTTGTTTTACCAGTTTGGTAAAATCACTCACATTTTGTGTTGTTCGTTAATTTATCACAAATGCACACATTTTATTATTTTATTATTTCAAGTAATTTGAACGAAAAATCTCTTGATTTATTTTCTGATTACCTCAGAACATAGCACACATTTGTTCTTCTCACTAAAATATTTTAATCTGAAATTATTGAGAATGAAACAACTGCTGGAAGTTCACACAATAACTCTAAATAAGATTTTGAAAAAATGTGAGATGTGAGACTGGTCAAGTCAAAAATCAATAGGCTACATGATCAGATTTTAGTCATTTCCTTTACAGTACTGGAGCTCTTGGTATCTGTGGTGGCGATGTTCATCCTGGTCGTGGGGTCCTCGCTGATGAAGTTCAACATGTTGCGCAGGGAGCGGTTCATACTTTCTTTGAAGCCTCGGCCCAGACACACGTACAGCACAGGGTTGATGCAGCTGTTGAAGTACGCCAGGCACAGTGCTAAGGCCTGTGCAATGTAGAGTCTGGGGCTGTGAGGAGAACTCCGACGGACAGTCAGATAGAGGAAGTCGATAATGTGCAGAGGGAGCCAGCAGAAGAAGAAGCTCAGCACCACGCCGACGATGACCCTTAGTGTCCGCTTGGAGCGAGTGCGACCACGCGTCAGTCCGTGCTGTGCTCTCCGGTACACCACCCAGTGACAGATGACAATCGCCAGGAACGGGAGGATGAATCCCAGGATGAAGCGGGCGGAGATGACCATCTTCGCACTGAAGACAGTGTTCACTGTCAGGCACTCTCGCTTGTCGACACCTGCTTCGATCTCCTTGGTGTAAACAAACTGGGGGATGCTGCCTATCAGCGCCAGGCACCACACTGCAACGCACATGAAGGGAGCCTGCTTTGGTCGTCTGTTGTTCTGGCACCACACGGGCCTGCTGACCAGCAGCCAGCGGTCCACGCTGATCAAAACTAGCTGCAGGACACTGCAGTACATCACCAGGTAGAACACGCCCTTGATCAGTTTGCAGGCCAGAGGGCCGAAGTGCCAGTGGTCATCGTGGGCTAAAGGGACCATGAGCAGAGGGAGGGACAGGCAGCACAGAAGATCAGCCAGGGCGAGGTTGAGGAACCAGATGGAGGTGACAGAGCGTTGCATGCAGAAACCCGTCACCCACACCACGAGAGCATTTCCAGGGACACCCAGTAGGACCACAAGGGCATAGAAGACCAGAGCCACTATCTGGATCGGTTGTATGTCAGGAGTTATATCGTCAGGTCCAAATATTGTGTAATTGTCTTCATCCCAGGAACCGTTAAAAAAAAGATCATAGTCCCCAAATGATGCCATGGTTAGTCCAAGCTGTAGATGAAAAAGTGTCAAATACATATTCATTTAATATTTGGTATCATGCTTCAGTAAATATGCAAAGTAGAGAGACAACATTAAAGAGGAATCTGATGGGAAACTTGGGATCTTTTAAAACAAATGTATATCGTAGCTGTGGTAATAGAAACCCCGAATTACAAAATGCGATCAAATCTCTTTTTTCTTTTTTTTAAACGGATGATCTTAATTATCTAATTTAGAATATATGAAATGTTACAAAATCTTAAAATATAATTTTGGTGATATTTTAACTTACAGTTTCAGTGGCCTGTTGATGTTGCTGTCTCTCTGCTACTGGGAAGTTGTGAAGCTGTTCTGCTTTTAAACACTGCCATTCTTCATGTACACACCCTAGTCCTATCAGATGTCATGCAGTTTAGACATGCAGCCTTTGTTAAAGGAAAAATAATAAGACAAAGTATTTAACAGAAAGTAAAAATCATTATGAAAACACAGTTCTAACACTGCACAAACTTCCTTTGACATTATTGTCATTAAGACCTGTGAGACCCATGTATATTTCAAAATGTAGATAATGACTGCAGATGACATGAGATATCAGAGAATAAATCCTCACAAACACGTTGCCATAAATACAACATTAAAAAACAAGAATGAAAAGTTTCATGTTTTTATTTGATTTATTTTACAGGACGACTCCTGTAATTATACACTGATCAGCCATACCATTAAAAAAGGGGTGAGTGGTTATTCTAGTCTATTTATTGATGTTAAATGGTCAACCTTATTCTTTAATCTTTTTTTTTTTTCAGCTCATTTGTCTCCTAACATGGGCATAGAGTCCTTGTACTTCTGCTGCTGTCATGTTTCAGTTTTCCTGTTTGATAATTCTTGAATTGCAAAAACTCTCCCTTGTTTGTTTTCTACTGACTCAACTTTTGCTTTTATTCAACAAAATTTTGTCCATCCTCTTGTAGAAGTGAATCAGAGTTTGTGGATGGTTTTCAATACTTTCCACATGTCCCAGAACAAACATTATTTTAGAGATGTTAGAGTTTATTTGGCAGGTTTACAAAAACAATGTAAACCGTCAGCACCCTCAGGCCATTCCCTGTATTAATGGGACACAATTCTTTATTGTCAAGTCCATAATAATCATTTTAATTTAACACACCAACTTTTCCATATACAAGTTATTCACAAATCACCCTACACACACATTAGAGCACTTTTACAATTTTCAGTAGCATCTACAGCTGTTTTGATGAAGAGCTGCCTAGAGCTGGCTTCCTTTCATAATAAAGAAAACAAATATCCAGTCCAAGGTTTAAAAAAAAAAAGAAAAAAAGAAAAAAAAAGTGAGTCATTTGTGGAAGCTAATGGAAAATGCTGAGTTTTCTAGATTACCACATTCCTCGTGTCATTTACACAGTGGGATGTCAGATTCTGATGACGTATGGCTGCTTTCGTGAGAAAATACACAGCGCTTTGATAAATAGTGTAAATTATAAGGGTATGACCAGGTAAAAGTCCTCAGGTGCCACCCCTGATGATGAGAACCATTACTGATGATGTTTGATAAGATACAGGCTGTTATGTGTATCAGAGATAGAGATTAAATATAGATAATGAACAAAACACACACTAAAGAAGATCTGTTGCCAAGGATGTCTTCCTGTGGCCCTATGCCATCATGGAGTCATCAAAATTATGAAATAAATAGGGAAATGAAAGACAAACTGACCCCATCAGCAGAATTTTCTTTTCTTAAGCAACTCCCATGCCATGTTACTCAACTTTGTGATATCAACAAGCTTACTTGTGAGGGTCAGAAAGTGTGCGTTTGTGTATTTATCTCCCTGTTCATGTGTAGGCATGTCTGTATATGGCTCATTTTATACACACTTAAATCAATGAGAGCATAAATTTCACAGCCGCCATGTGGCTGTGTACCAACTTGTACCAACCACGTGGCATTGATTTTCAGTTCACACTCTGAATCGTCTTTCCCTGTCAAACTCACGGTTGCTGTAATTTGTCATAGATGTTGACACGTGATGTGAGGATAGGTCATGAGTGTTGCAGAGGTCTTTTGGTGAAGTCAGTTGAGGGCAGGAGCACTGCTCGGTGGAAGTGTGGGCGTGTCATCTTGAAATGCATCTGACTGAAGGTCTGCAGAGAAAGAAAGCACACCGTCTTTAGGTTTATCAAACATTATACATCAACCTTTTTACTTTTAAATCCTTGGAAATCAGTTTCTCAGAGCATCTACAACAAAAATAAACTCATAGACTTTTACAAAAAATAGATGGATAGATAGTTCCACAAGCTGTTAGTTTGGCAACCTTGTGCTTTCCCTGTTCATTAAAAAATTCCTAAGCAACCAAACAGTATACTTTTGCAAAACCCATTTGAATTTATTTAAGCACAAAATAGAATTTGCATGTTTACTCGGCAAACATTACTGGCACTTCCCTTACAATTCTCTAGGCTTTTAAGGTTTGAAAGCAACAGGTTGTGTTTTATTATAGTGTGCATGTCAAACTGCACGTCGTGTGTAGTTCACACCCGGTCCCACCAAATACTGGAGAAGTGAGTTTGCAGGAAAACGCTGGCTTAGCTGGTTTTGTTTTTGTTGTTTTTTTTTGTTGGAAATGTATTTTACATGTGATGGGAAACTAAAAATAATTGCTACTGCAGTTGATTTGGTTTTCTATGTTGATGACCTGCTCTAAAGGCATTCAAAAGTTCACATGATCCACTGAACTAAACAGATACAAGCAGAGCATTATGTTCAAAAGGAAGTAATATTCTCATGAGTGCGTTTGAAGTTCAGCTCACCAATGAGTGTCAAGCCTTGCTGCTGGTTCAGTATAACTGACGTCTCCTCCTCCTCCTCCTCTTCCTCCTCTTCCTCCCCCCAGTCTGCAATGTTCGCTGGGGGAATGCACTGCTCTAAGAACAGGTCCTCCTCGTCTTCTTCCATGTCCATGTTCTCTGGAGGCCAGCGCAGCTCTCCGCTTTCCACCTCACTGATCTCTGTGGGTTCCACCACAATGGAGGGCAGACGCTCTTTCCCATGGTCCTGGTCCAGGCTGTTTAAGGAGGTCTCTGGGCCCAGGACAACCTCAACAGGGTCAGGGAAGATCTGGAGGAAATTGAGGGATAGCTAACTGAGAACTGAGGGGGAAATGTTTGACCCCTCTCATCAAGCTTTTTACCCGTAAACATACCTGGAATGGCAATCTTTGGTCTTTCCTTTGCAGGTCTTCACAGTTTGGATCTTGACTACTCATCTCCTCCATTCCTCTGCAATAACAATGCCATAATGAGACTAGACCAGCAACGAGAGAAAGACATGTGCTATAAATTAACTAGTGCTCTTAGCATAGAGCATTTAACATCCCCTTCCCTGTCCTTTGTGTGTTGTGTGTGGGCAAGTTATGCAGAACTATATAAAGCTTGACTACCTCAGAAGAGCTGAAGTTGAAGGCAAATGGACTTCTTTTGATTTTTGAAGACGCGTCGGTTCTTCAGTTCTAAGATTCTGATGAGAAACCTCTTGGATGAAAGACAAAACCTCTTCCAGAATCAAAGAAGTCCTTAATGACTACAATGACCTGGATGACCGAGAATCTTCACAGACTCAGAAGAGCTGAGTTTTCAAAACCACTACTAAGACTACGTTTGTATTAATAACCTCCTTTAAACCCCCCATTGACTACTGGGATACTGATGTGGAATCTGTGCAGAGACTCACAGTAATCCCATTCAGAAAGTCAAATACATTTTATTGCAACAGTCTCTTGCATTTGTCAGATGAATTATGTTTGACACCTAAAACATTGCAACAAATGCTAACAACCTTCAATTTGATGAGATGTGGCCCAACATGCAAATAGAAAAGTTCCACAATGTCATATTCATTCAATTATCAAATCACCTCATCAATCTTTTAATCAGAAAACATGTTCTACCATGTCCCAGTGTCACAACTGATTTACAGCTCTGTCACACAATCCAAAGGTCGTGCTTTTTGATTGCTCAGATATTTTCTGTGCTGCATCTCATTGCCCAAATTTGGTATGACGATGTGCATTAGGTGAGTGTGTGCAAGTGTGTATTTCCTGATAAATACACACATACTGAAACACACTCATATTTCAGATTAGAGCAGAACTCAAACAAGGTCTGATATCAGAATGGATTATGTTGTTTATATTTTATTTTTTGACTTTGAGCCTGACAGAATAAATGTACTGCTTTGGCTTAGTCTCTTACACATGGCTGTGAGCCTTTGATTTCTCTGTCATCTCTCAGCCTCTATTTGCAAACCAAAACTTTACCTTCACAATCCAAAGTCTCCTTGGTTTTATTTTAGCTAGGCCCTGATCCTGTAAATTGGGATCATAGCCTGCAGTTGCCTATACAACTTCTCTTGTTTCAAATACATGCTTGAGCTTGTGTCCATATCCAACTTCAGTCTGTTTATGCAGAAGAGCCAACGGGAGGGGGGTGGGGGGAGATTAAGAAGAACTGAGGATCTGTCCGAATCCTCTTTTTATCCTTCTCTCCTGCCCCCTCTTGCTTTTTTTCCTCACTGTGTCTCAGTGTCTGCTCTCACTCCATAAGTATTCTGTTTGTTTTTGCAACCAGTTAAATCTTCCCCACTTTTTAATTAAATTTCAGTTTAATGACAGATTTAATCTCTGGTCTTTCTGTGTTAGACTCTGTATTGGGTGCTTTTTGGTATTTGCCAACAGAGGCACAAGTCACATGTTAACATTTTGAAAATGTCTGTTAAGCTTCTCAAAATGTGGTTTTGAGGTTTGGCCAGTTAAAAAGAGTGTGTCAAGCAGAAAACAGACTGAATATGAAGCAGATTTAAAGTAGGCTATGGTTATTAGGGAGTGGCTTTTACTTTGAAAGGACATAATCACCTGAGCAAATCTCACAGCTGCTGCGGGTCAAAGCTAACAGCTAACCCCTCTAGGCTACTTTGTGTTCAGCACTAAGTAGCAAATGTTTCCATGCTAACGTAGTTAACTTCCACATTCTGACATTATCGTTTAAATCAAAACACTAGCAAGACCTTACAGAGCTGCTAGCATTGTTGCAAACTCCTGTTTTATCATAGGCCTACACTTGAACCCTTACACAGTTTATTTTTATGCTAACACACACTAGTGTTTGCCGAAGCACAGGTCTTGTACAAATTGACGTTATAGCATGTTCTCACAGTGTCAAGAATTGGTTTTGAAATACATCTTTGCTTATATCTCACCCTTAATGTACCAATCAGAGGTACATCTAGTAAGAACAACTGAGTATGTAAAAAAATTGCAACAGATTCATCAGTATTTCCTCTCCCACCCTCTCTCTCTCTCTCTCTATCTCTCTCTCTCAAATTGATTATAGCCAATCTGTCTTTCTTTCTGAATGCCCAAATTGTCAGTATTCCTAATCAATATGCCTAAATTCACTGTACAATATGACAAATGAGGAAACACTAAGCCAGTTTGCCTAACCGTCAAAACGAGGGCACCCTGTTCTTGTCTAAACAGGATCAGCTTTGGGAGGATGTTATCATTTTTGACCCACTTGTGAATGCCCGCTGCCCTACAATTCAATTTCTGATATTATGCTGCTGACAACTGTATTGCACTAAGCTGTTTGTTTGCCACCTGGGATGGAAACTTTCAGCAGCTATTATGATGAAGAAGCTTAACCTCCATGTAATCCCTCTCATATACACTCTCTCTAAACACCTGCACGTTTCAGCTCAGTCAACAGTCAGTCCATGTTTGCACAGTGTGCTGTGTTTTCTTTTCTTTCTTTCTTTTGCTCCAAAAAATGACAGAAAGAAAAATCAAAGTAAGAAATATGCCTTCAATTAAAAAAAGAAAAGAAAAAAAAGATTGCACAACTAAATGTGTGGCTGGTTTGTAGATCCTTAAACTACTGAAGTAAGTAAGTACTGTGATAACCACAAGCCATGTAATGGTGTGAACACTTTATGTGAAACTAAAGTGTGACTAAACATAAAACCACTAAACACTACGCACTAAATGGAAGGATTAGCTTTATCTGAAACCATGACTGAAACCATGACTGGTCAAACACCTCCACAAAGTTTGTGAGCAAACCTAGAAAGTTACCTTGCAGCATGTTTGCATGCACTGAATGGAAATGTGATGATGACATTCTGGGGCCCCATTGAGCCATGAGGGTTTCCTGTTTTATCGCACCACTTTTGCACATTTTGGGTGTGTGCAAGTTGTTCTTTCAGACACTACAAAATCAACACAGCTATACTTTTTGGTCTTGAAACTACCCCATGCCAAGAACGGCCTGTGAGGAATATTCAAACTTCTGCACGAACGCTCGAACCCAGAGCCTGAGCAGATTCATTTTGTCACCTCTTATGATGCTTTTCCATTGCTTTTTGCTTTTTTCCCTTTTTCTTGTTTCTCCTTCTCCCACCCTCAAACATATTTCTATACAATCTCTCACTTTACTCAGTGGTATCTTAAACCCAGTATCTCCTTCTAATGTACTAAGGATTATCTCTTTTTTGTCTTTTCTTCTGTCTTATTTCCCACATACACTGGCACTGAGGGTGAAGTTATACTTTCTTATCAGTCACTTTTCTCACCTTTTAACCTCAACACTAATAGGCTAATGTTCACACATAAGATTTACACTTGTTTACTATCTACCTCATGTTATCATGACCTGATATAGATGAATCGTGCACCATCATAGAAGAATCCAGCCTTTTTTCTTGCAACTGAGAATTATGTTTGAGTGTAAAATATACACGTAAGCTTCAGTGCACCCTTACCCTTCAGTTGCAGTCAGGCAGAGGTCTTCTCCATCTTGGCACAGCTCCACTGTGGTGAAGCCTGGCTCCTCCACAGTGAGTTCAGGTGACACGAGGGGGTATGTAGGAGGAGGTGAGCAGTTCCCACAGCATTCCCCCTCCTCAGAACCCTCAACGAGGCTTTTGGCCTCCAGGGCGAAGCCTGGATAGGGGGGGTTCCAAAACCCTCAGATATCCCAGAAGTGGAGTAGAGGATGAGGAGTTGGAGGTGTGCCTGAGTTCCTTTACCAGTTAGGACAGCACTTATCTCACTTGTCCGGATCAATGCTCAGTCTGTCCGTTAGCCCAAAGCCTGCATTCGCTCCCTAGTCTCCTGAATCCAACTTCCTTCCTCATGTCTCCCTCAATATCCCTCCCTGTCCCACCCCACCCACTACCAGGCTTTGGAGAGGAGCAGGATTAACGTCTTTTTCGATTACAGAGGCTGGACGGGTGACGTCAGCCGGGCTTGACAGTCCCCTCGGATGAGTTGGCACACTGGGTCGTGAGTGCATCTGTAAGGAAACACATAAAGGGCACACAGATGGCACACAGCCCTGTTGATGGAGGCTAAATTGACTCAAGCAGAGTATCAGCTCACAAAATTGTCAACAACTTAATATCATCTGTTTTCTATCCTCTCCATTCTCTGTCAGTCTTATTCTCCCTTGCTCTCTCTCTCTCTCTCCCCATGTCTTTCCAACTGTGTGCTGTTGCTCCATGAGTGGATTTAGATTTGGACGATTCATGGAATTAGCCTAGGGATCAAAGGCTCAGGGTTGGGGAGGGGATAGACATATATATATAACAGGCACCAACCATTGCTAAACAGACGGAGCGCTGTTAGATGCAATGAGTTATCTCAGTATAGGCTATATATGGAACAAGGTAGTAGAAAGAGCTATTGCAACATAAAGAGTGTCATGCTTCTGCAGAACTCTGATTTCCATTTCCAGTTAAAGATTATGAGGGGTTTTCCGACAGGAGGCTTGATGTTGCATACTTTTCATTTCTGCAATACAGAAATGCAATACATTTCTGTTAGGCTATAAATTTCTGTTAGACAACATCGTGTTTTTGAGAAAAAAAACAGAATTAACATGAGACAAACAAGACATTATTTGATGTGTATGTTATTGATACGTTAAATATAATGTTATTAGTATGAATTTGTAGATATAAATTTGTTTGCACATGCATTTGTGCAGCTTTCCACACAATGTCACACCAAGTCACATCGTGTATAAGACCTAAGGACTGTAACTTATATGATGTTTATGGCTTTTTCTATTTCATGCAGAATTGGAATGGCTCTTTATTTTTCTGTGATTAAGGTTAATGTTTCACATGAGGGCAGCAAGACATCCAGTCTTTATACATTCCTTACATCCTATACATTCAGAAGGTGTTAAAGTTGATCAATTGGCATTGAATTGGTTCATGGTGTTAAATAAACAGACAGTCCCAATAATGCTTTTCAAATGCTTCCCAAGCTTAATTACAGTATTTTTTCAATCGCCAGGTGGGATCTGTTTATTTTTCATGTTTCAGATTTGTTAAGGTAAGAATGTACAAACTGGGTGAAATGATGTTACCGTCTTTAATGGGTTTCATTTTGACAACTGGAGGCACCATCAAGAGATTTTTATTCATCATATACTCATCATCATAATAACAGTGTTCATTGTTTCCCTGCAGAATTGTTGAACTGCGCTGTGGCCATGCATCAATAATTTACTGATACTCATACATAAAATATGATATATTTTTATTCTGTGTTTTTTCATGTCATACAGGTTATGTTCCCAAGCTGCACTAGTACAGCTTATGCTGATTTTAAACAATTACATACAATATTTAAGCAAAATTTGATGTAACATATATGTTCTAAACTAATCTACCTATTGTTATTTATTATTTTAGACTTCCATTAATAACTCCATTTAGAAATTGAATCTCTCTTTCACTCTTTCTGTTGTTTATTACTTACTGCTATCTGTCTAATCATGTGTGAACTGCAGAGGAAGTCCAACTTAGGTTAAAAAAAACAACTCCTGCAATATGTGAAGGATATCAATGTCTGAGATAAACACACAAAAATTTCCTCATCCCTCCTCCACCTTGACACAACTTCATCAGGACGAGGCCTGGGTCCTCAACGGTGACTATGGGTGTCTTAAGAGTAGTGTGTAATCCCTTCTGTAGGCTAAGTCAGTAAACTATATATGGAACAAGGTAGTGAAGGAGCCTGTGCAACATGGAAGGCTTGCTGCATCTATAGGACTTACTATAGGACTAACTACTATTGCTTAATCAGGACAGTGCTGTTTCTTCATTCAAGTGTTTGCATAATTGGTTAAAAGCCAACTGCTGCTCTTAATCACGTGTCACCACAATATAGCAGAAAATAACTGAAAAGAAGAAAGAAGAAGAAAGTAACTTTAAACGTTGTTTAAAAAAAAACAGTGTTGTGGGAGCCAGTACAACACCTAGAGGCCAAAAAACAAATACACCACAACTGATTATTGTGATCATCATTTTTTCTCAATTCTTCTCCTAGAATAATTATTTAACTGCCATAACATATCTAAGTTGTCATTCTATATGTTTTGTTTACACACATTTTTTACATGATAATTTTTATTGTCTGTGTTGTATTGTCTCCTGTAGGAACTCAGGTTGGCCTGAGTTGCACAGGGGCTGCCTGTGCTCGTCATTTTATATTGGTTTTTATTTACAGAACAATTTGGAGTGGGTGTGGGGGAACCTGACTTGTTGCTGTGTCACACACATGTGGTGTAAGCTCATAACCGGTCAGCTTTTAGTTATAGGTTGGTTTGATGAAAATTTTTGCTTTGAAACTTATACGTTTGGGTTTAACCTACAGTTCACTGTGTGGGGGTCTATGTATGATTAAACTTGCATCTTCTGCATAGACTCGATCAAAATACTTTTAAAAAACACTTTCACGGACAGATTCTTAAACAACAAGACAGAGACCTAGCAGGCAAACAAAATAAACAGCTCTTCAGAGCAACTAAACCAGATAAACAACTTCTGCCAATGTATGCTTGTCCGTCTACATGCACAGCATTCTCCTTCAGGACAGCAACAGGTAAGGAGCTCTTCTGTTCACCCCTGTGCTTGTTTTGCATTCAGATTTCAGATTTCAATTCAGATTTTGGCGGGCTACTCAGTCCACTATGTGGTAAACTGAAAGCATCCGTTACATGACCTCAGGTAACCTTTTGTAACATTTTTAAATTACCTCTCTACAAGTTTCAGTCATGGCTTACGTCCCTGGACGTGGAGACAGCATTCCACCATCAGGTAAAGAAAGACAAAGAGCTTTTTTAACATCATTACTTCCCTCTAAAACACCAGTGTTTGCCAGCGATATATAAATTCAATTGAATCAAATAGTGAAGATGAACAAATCTCTAGAAGCTAAATGTAATGACACTTATGTGACTGAACGCTCATTAACTAACTGTCAACATGTCTTTTCATATTGTCTCTGATTTATTTTTGCCTGTAAATAAAGTCTGTGATTACCATGGTGTCACCCACTCCAGGCACTGTGGCCTTCACAGCCAAGCTGAACAGCTGTGACAGCTACCCCAGACACACAGGGGTCCTGATATTTGCCAATGTGCTGCTCAACGAGGGAGACGGCTACAGTTCTGACACAGGGGTCTTCACCTGCCCTGTGGACGGACTCTATCACTTTTCCGTGCATGCATCTGTGTATGGGCGTGGACAATGTGCTATATACAGGAATGGAGAGAAAGTGGTGTCTCTGTATCACACCTCCCTCCCAGATAAGTGTAGCCAAGTGGCCAGTGTCAGCAGTGCAGTCAAACTGTCTCAAGGGGACAATGTCTGGGTGAATCTCTGGGGGCCTGACAGAAATGATATCTTTGCAAGTGAAGATAATGACACTGTCTTTGTTGGAGTTCGTTTGGGTGAATAACATCAGTGTCAAAATTTCAGTTTGGTTATTGTGATCATTCTGATTAGTTTGTCACATTAATGTTGTTACACTGGTTTTAATCTTTTGTTTGATAAACATGTGTGTTACATGTAGATTGTTCTACGACAAAACCAATCCAAATTGAAAGCTTGTGTAATGCATCAATAAATTCAGGGACATTTAACAGCCTTATATGTGTTTGTTGATTACTACATATCAATAACAATGATAAAAGAATACTTATAAGTGGCATGTGTGCTGCATCACTGGTCCATGTGTTTTTACGTATCATTTTTTCTGTCTCATTTCAATGTTTTAGTAACTGAAAATGAACTAGGCCTCTTACACTGTATTGAGGCTTTAAAGCTCTAAAACTGTTTGTCTTCCAACCACTAGGAGGTGCTGTCTTTAAAATCGTTACGTGTTCAGTAGCCCGCGCATGCGCAGATCGTGTGTTTTCAAACCTTGGAGGTTTGGACCGGGTAGCGGGTACACTAAAGTGACCGGACATCACATTTGTTGTATTTATCAAGCTTATCTTCCAACTCTAGTTTCTACAATGGATTTAGACAGCGGGACATACGAGCCGGGATTTGTTGGGATACGGTTTTGTCAAGAATGGTGAGTCGAAGAGAGGTTAGATAAGCTAACCTAGCCGGCTAGCTACACGCTTCTTAACCAAACGCTGTCGTACGTAGCAAATGGCTAAGCTTCGTCTTGTTTTCTAAAGTCATCAAATACATCAGGAACATACTAAAACGCCAACTCTGCTTTACAGTAACAACATGTTATACCCTAAAGAAGACAAGGAGAACCGTGTGCTGCTCTATGCGGTAAGTATGTCACCACTTGGCTGTGTTGTGAAGTTCCCCTGTCCTCCCACTGTACAGTCCACAGTAAGTTATGTTTAGATTATCTGGGGAGCACTTGATATAAAACTAAGTATAAAAGTCACGAAGTGTTGAAATTATGTATCAGTTGGTCATGCAGTCAGTGAATCATAACTCCGTTAATCAGGGGGCACTTTCGAAAGTGTTATACAGAACTTTGTGTCAGCTGCCCTGCTTTAGGTTTACTCTTTTATATTAAATATTTTATATATATATTGTATAGTTTTAGGAGATGGCTTGCAGTGATACCACAAGGGTGTGTGTCTTTTGCAGTGTCCTATTTGATGTGTTTTCTGTACTCTCATCCACAGTGCAGAAATTGTGACTACCAACAAGAGGCGGACAACAGCTGCATCTATGTCAATAAAATCACCCATGAGGTTGAGTAAGTAACAGGAACCACGGTCAGCGCAGATAAGACTGACCCATTACACTGCAGTATCATCTCCGCTTTAATATCTGATTGACTTGTTGTGCAATCACTCATTGAGCTCTAAAAGAGATGAAAGTATGTTAGTTGTGCAGACTAAATCATGTTAGTTTGTGCTTAAAGCAAATGGTACAACATTAAAAGACTGTCCCTTGATGTCAACTCTGCACATACAAATCCTTTTCATGATAGTTGAAACAAAGTATTGATTGACTACACACATTGTCAATTTGCCACCATTGTATATTGAACTTGTAGCTAAGGGCTTTTTTGTTAACCATCTTGTTTTGCTCTTTCGCCAGTGAGTTGACGCAGATCATCGCTGATGTTTCTCAGGATCCTACATTACCAAGGACAGAGGACCATCCATGTCCCAAGTAAGTTTGGTCCATACTCACCTGACTGCACTCATTCTCTTTGGACAGTCCAGTTTGTTTGACTATTTTGTTGAGTTTACCAACTCGCTGCTTTGTTAGTTTGGTGCCACATTCAGTATATATGCAGTTAGAGTTGGACAACACATTTGACCTATGAGTTTCATCATATGATTTTTTTTTAACCACCAGAGGGCAGAAAATTGACCATGCCACAGTAACAAGTTTTGATAAACACCAACAACTCATCAGGTTCTTGTAATAGACACTTGCTATTAGACTAGTGGCTAGGCTCAAATCTCATTTGTGTCTTCCTTTTCTCTACCCTTAAAAATGCAAGCCAAAAATATATTGGTATTTTAGCTGTTTGTTAACCTGCTTTCTTGGAAGAATAACAGTGTGTCATCATGTTGGTGGATGTTTATGTACTCATGATTTTAATACTTGAAAAAGTGAGTTTGGGTGATTGATTATGTGAGAAGGGAAACCTGAGCAAAAGCAGCTGACGGATACTTTGGGGAAACACAAACTAAACCTAGCCACGCACACTCTGTAGTCATCTGCTGTAGTCATCTGAATCACTGTATTGCCAAATTGATCACAACGAACCTCTTGCTGAGTCAACACGAACATTGTCGTGTTTTTTTCTATTTATCATCATCATCATTGCGTAGTTATCTGAAATTTTCTCCACAGATGTCTTCACATGTGCCAGCTGTTTCTCTTCTCTCTTTAGTGGATTTAGATGTTGTCTGATCAGAGAGCTGAGGTCACATGTAAATATACTCAGATATTGTCCTATTGTGGTTTTTACTGATTTGTCACATTTCCAAGGTGTCACTATTTAAAAAAAAAACAACTTTTTAATTGGACTTGCATAATAAACTCACACTTGTTACTTACTAGCTGCTAATCGTAAATGCTTGTATGTACAGGAGTAAAAGGCAAGCATAAGAGCATTGTGGAAATTGCAATAAGCACACTGATTGGCTTAATATTTTTTGTATACTTTTTAAGACTTGACAAAAATTTCCTGCGTGATCAGCAGCATTATTATGCCTAGAGCACAGCAGAGCTGTTTTTGGACTGCAACTGACTGTGACACTGAGCGGTTGTGTTTAAAAAGCATTATTTGTTCAACATTGTATACAAATCATCTCTTCCCAGATGTGGTCACAAGGAGGCAGTGTTCTTCCAGTCTCACAGTATGAAGGCTGAGGTAACTATCACCTGTCATTAAATATAATATACATTAGCTTTACGCTTTATTAGTCTTTATGTCATCTGTGTATGAATAGGTTCACCAGTTTTCTATGGTCAGCAGCATGACATCGCTGCAACCTTGTACCCTGTTGTCAAAAAAATAGGAAATGGCATTTCCTCTGATACAAATTAACATGTTTGGTTGCAAAAACTCAAAGGAAGTTCTACCGTTTCCTTTGACAGGACGCTATGAGGCTGTACTACGTCTGCACAGCTCCTCACTGTGGACACAGATGGACAGAGTAAAGCTGATGATGATGAAGAAGAGGTCTGACATCTACATCTGCAGTATTGCTATTAACAGAAAAATACTCTGTAGCTGGAACTCAGATAGACATTTTTATTCTACTTTACCAGTCAGAATTCAACACAAATTGGTAAAAATGAACATGATGTGTCAAACAGCAACACTGTTGATGTTTGTTGACCTGGAAATGATCTTTGTCTGACACCATCTTGTGAATATAATGTATCAGTAGTTGTTTTTTTACAGTTGTCATTTTTAAATGTGCTTTCTTAGATTAAAAGAATCAGTTGTTTCAAACATATCGGAGTATTTTTTGAAACATGTAAAAAGTATGTGTAAGTATTGATTTTATAAATACTCAGTGGTAAAATCCAAGTTACAGTTTTTCAGTTTCGGTAAAATCATGAATGTCAGTTGATTTTGCAAAAATAGGTACTATAGAGTTTATAGTTTGAAGTAGGTGTGCATAATTTTCAGAGGAAACCTGACAATTTTTTGCTTTCATCACGTGGAGCATTTCCAACTTCCTCTTTTCTGCAATGTATATTCCAAACGAGATGTTGCATAATCGTGGACTATCACTTAGTCAACATGTTTGCCCATTTAAATGGCATGCCTCCACATGTAACATGACCAAAGACGGTGTTCTTCCCACGACCACACCTCCGGACACCGGCTCTTTGAAAAGGCAGCTGCAACAGTGTGCTAGTCAGTCATCGACACCGAGAAAAGCTGTGCACAGAGTGATGGAGCAAAGAGGTATGATGACAAACTGGATTACACTAAAGATAATACTTGCAGATTTTAAATTTTCAAGCGGTTTATGTTGAATGTGCTTTTGATTGTCTCCATGTCTCCTTACAGTGAACATTGTTTCAAGGGCCCAGTGGGGAGCAGCTGCCCCTAAACAGAAGGAGAAGCAGAAAAGCTCAGCCAAAAGAGTCATGATCCACCACACTGCCCTCCCAAGCTACAAAGGTCTGAAGGAGTGTAAGGACCACGTTCTTAGCATTCAGAGAGGGCACATGACAGAGAGACGCTTCAGTGACATTGGATATAAGTAAGTATCTTTGTTTTTTATAGATTATTATTTGATCCAGACAAATTCAGATTGATTTGTATGCAGTTTTGTATGTGCAACATGGACCTATTGGGTGTCTGGTCAGTTCTCAATACTAAGGGAGACTCAACAACAATACCTTGTATATGTTTCAGTTTTCTTGTTGGAGGAGATGGTACAGTGTTCGAGGGCCGTGGCTGGGGTGTGGTAGGGGCACATACCAAAGGCCATAATCATGACTCAGTGGGAATTGCTTTCATGGGCAATTTCAACAGTAAGCACCTATGTTTGCTTTTTGTGTTATGGCAGCAATAAAAGCATACAGAATCCTTTGACCAGGAATTTACCTCCAGGAAGTTGGTAACATACGATAGAGGGTACATTTGCATATGGTGATAATGTTACTTCTTATTTCAGATGACACACCAAGCGAAGAGTCAATTTGTGCAGTCAAACTGCTGCTGCAGTCTGGAGTTTCCCAGGGCTTTTTATCCCCAGAGTTTTCTCTGTTTGGGCACAGAGATCTGGGAACAACAGAATGTCCAGGAGAAAATCTTTACGCTGCACTACAACAACTGAAGAGTAGCACATGAGGTGTGGTGCAAATTTTGATGGAGATTTTTCTTATTTTGGTACAAAAACATTGAGTTTAATGGATAAAACAGTAACACTCCACTCTCTTTTTTTCCATCCGGCAGCAGAGGGAGCTCTCACATCAGATGAGACCAACAGGCTGTAGCTGACTCATTTCCTTCCAGTTTCTTATGTTGCTCATGAGTTAACTAGTTTAGGTGCAATATTAATATAGTGTGTAATACAATTTCCTTAACGATATTTTGCATGATATTGTTGATCTGTTGATCATGGTGTAGAACAGGGGTTCCCAACCTTTTCTCCTTGAAGCCCCCCCGCTCGTGTCCAAGACAAGCCTGGCCTCCCCATCCACAACCCCCTGCCTGCACAGATGCATCAGTGACCAAGTGATAAAACTTTTATTTACAAATATAAAAAGTAGTTGTAGGTTTTTGTTCCTATTATCTTTGCTTATACATAAGTTTGATTATCCAGTTGGGTGTGTCATTGGGATTTTCAAATTTTAATATGCACAAATATAATTTTGATAACCTCACAACCTCAGAACAGTCAAAGCTCTGTGGACCCCCTCTGGTGCCCCCCTAATGGGGACCCGGACCCCAGGTTGGGAACCACTGGTGTAGAAAAACCATTCACTCAGATTTAAGCTATTCTAATGTTATGCTGTGGTTCGTTTGAAAATAAATATTAATTATCAGCTGTATTATGTGATTCATTCTTGATTTACATAAGTACTTCTCTCTATGCTTGCCCTCTACAGAAAGGTCAGAATGAACCACCAGGGAGCACTACTGCTTGAATTTCACCCTCTGGGTCAGCAGGGATCATCCAAACAGAATTAATTCAAAAAGCAATGAAATGTACTTTGTATTGGACCATAGATAGTCACTGAAGAAGGGCTGAGAAAAAAGAACCAGGGGGATTACAAGTATTGAGTCAACAATGCATGCTTTCTGCAATGCCAGAGACATTCCCAACAAGTGCTCACTTGTGCAGCACAGGGATTATGGAGGGAAGCTCCTATCAAATTGACAAAGAGGTAACAGATTATATGCCGTGTAGTGCCGGTTGTCATTACTGATGTCTGGTGTATAACCAGTGAAACTGTCAATGTAACAGACTGCTTTAGAAGTTGTTGCAGGTTTGGTAAAATATCTGATAGTGGAGTGGCCAGTGGTCAGAAAAGGCATCGGCTCTTATCTGTGGTGGCTCAGGCCTGTGATGTTTGTAACAGATTAAATGGCCTCCTTATATTTGATCTATATTTTTTCTTTAGGCACTGCCTATTGTTTGTTTGCCAAAAAAGGCTCAAAATTTCACCTCTGTCAATTTAAGTTTCAGAACATGTAGCAATGCACTGATGTAGCTTTTTGCTGTGGTTCATTCACACCTGGCTGGACAGACATAACTCAAATAGAATAGGCTGCTGAAAAGTTAAATGAAGTAAAAGTGAAGGTACTGAGCTTCATCATGATTAGGGAACAAATTTTGTCTGTTCAAAACCTTCAGGCACAGATCTGACTTGAGGCCTCACAGGCCATGTTTCAGTCTCTTGTCTGTGGCAACAGGCGCAAGTGTTATGCACTTAGAAACATCTGAGTGTCTGTTTGTACTGCAGTGCCATCAACAGTCAGGGTTTTTTTTATTTTTAGTTACTGGGCCTCCAGGAAGACACAATAAAACATGATAGCTTATTGTCTGAACATGCTTCATTGACATGAAGGAATGAATTTGCAGTTGCCTGGGAAAACCCAAACAACAGCACAAATTTGTTAAGGCTAGAGTCTAGAAAGATAGTTGGTTGCTGTCTTAAAATGTTAATAATTTTACTTTTGTCTCCAGGAGAAAAGACACTCACAGCGTTTGTCAGTTTGAATATTACAGATTTATTGCGGATTGGGTGAGTTCTGTGATCAAATGATATATTTTGATCAGATTACCAAATAGCAGCATGGCACCAAGAGGAGCAGCACATCTTAATGAGGCGTCCTGTGAGGGGATGCTGGGCTCGAGCCTGTCGGTGCAACTTCCATCATGATGGTCATTTGTTTACGAGAGTTTTAGAAATAAGTGGAGTCACCTCGGCCTGTTTGCTTTAGTTGTGACACATCATGCAGCTTTGGCCCTGTGTTCGTTCATTCCTGTTACCGACAGGATCATTGAAGCTCCACCTCGCCCATTTCTTTCTTTCTTTTGATCGGACGCCTATTTTGACAGATTATAGCGTCAGCAAAGCAGCGAAGAGAGAAACAGAGATGAGGCCAGCCCAGAGGGCAAGGCGCGTGCGAGAGGGTAGAGTTTCATGAGTCACGGAAGTGTTATAATTGAACCTGAGAGTTCACAGATCAGTCACACAGATTGACAGCGCACTCATTTCATACAGGCTTTGAGCGTCTCCTGCAGATTATTGAGTTCACTTGGTTTATTATTATCATTATCATAACCACATTTAAAAATTGAAATAGTTTAACAACATCACGTGCTGATTGTTTTGATTTTAATAAGGAAAAAAAATCAAATATTTATATTGAGGTAAACTGGGTATTGTTTTAGACAATAAATAGAACGAGTCCAAATTACTCTGTATAGTAAGCCTATTTCACTTTTAAATCATTTTTAGATGATCGCATGTCAAAGTAATCCACTACGTTTTGCAGGCCAAGTAACGAGCCCTCGGTTGCTGTGATCATGCGCATTTGTTGTCACGCTGTCTCGTCGGCGTGCGTCTTTGGCTCCTCACCACTTTCAATCAGCGCATCTTTGCAGTGGGTGGCTCTGCTCTGAACACAGAACAACTTTGAGGATTTGGGATTTCAGGATCGGCTTTGACCTCTGAGATGGATGATATGAAAAGTTCGGAGCGATTCTTCCACAAGTCCTCATTCAGCATCAGCAGCCTGTTGTGGAGACGAGAGGGGGTGGTGAGTGACCAGGAGTCTCCCTCTGCGTCCATGAAACTGTGCTCTGCGCATCCAAAGAAATCCAGCGACGAGGAAAAGTTTGACAACGAGAAGAAGTGCGAGAGACCAAAACAGCGCGCTAAGGTGGAGAGTAAAGTCGTGAGTGCGAGTGGAAAACGAGACGGAAATAAAGCAGATTCCAAGCAAAGCGAGGGAGCTGAGGAAAGCGTCAAACCTGAAAAGCCTCCTTTCAGTTACAACGCGCTCATAATGATGGCCATCCGCCAGAGCCCGGAGCGACGGCTCACGCTCAACGGCATCTACGAGTTCATCATGGACAATTTTCCGTTCTACCGACAGAACAGACAAGGATGGCAAAATTCAATCAGGCACAACCTGAGTCTGAATAAGTGTTTCGTGAAAGTGCCGCGCCATTACGATGACCCGGGCAAAGGCAACTACTGGATGCTGGACCCCTGCAGTGAGGACGTCTTCATAGGTGGCACATCTGGGAAACTCCGGCGCAGGGCTGTCTCTGGCTCCAGGGCCAAACTCGCACTGAAAAGAGGAGGAGGTCGCCTGGTGTCCTCCGGCACTGCAACCAGTGTGACCTTGGCCGCAGCGGGTTCCTTCTACTGGCCGGTGCCGCCGTTTCTGCCCCTGCAGGCACCAGTGCGCACCCACCTCGGCGCGGGTACATATCTTGGAGCTCACCCGCGCTTCTCCAACCATACCACGTCGGTTGTTTCACAGCGGTCCCGGCTGAGCGCAGCAAGTGGTGCAGACGCCGACCGATTCGTCCAGACGCACCAGGAGATGTCTTACATCGGAGTCAGCTGCGCGCAATCCCGCCGCCATCAGATTGGCACTGCATGCACCGCTTTCTCCACATCCATCCCCGCCTGCACGCTGCCGCTGTCGGATCCCTGCTCCTTTAACATGATCTCTGGACAAGCCAGCTACTTTTACTCCCATCAAATACCATGCGCCGCAACTTTTACTCCGTGCCAAGAGGAGCGCGCAACGACCGACGCGTCTCCGGGACCATTTCTATCCAAGAGCGGCCACTCAGACGTCGTGGCATGCTGCACTAATGACTTTCCAAATTATTGTCCTCAAATTAGTTCAAGCCCTCCTTCTTCTTGGAATATAGAAAAATAGAGAAAACACCCAGTATCTGAGATGTAAAGTATTAGGCTCCTGTAGACTGTAGATGATCAGAGATGGAAAATAAAGGGCCAGAGCATCACACTGAAGAAAAACCACTTTGCAGATTCTGCTTATGAAAAACTTGGTTAGTTAAAATCTGTCACAATATTTGACCAATAAATTCTGTTAATATAACTGAACTGGAAAGCGTGATTTTTTTTCACGTGACCTGCAGTCCAAGTCTTTTATTTAATCAAAGGATTTTGCGTAATTTATGTTGAGGTCTCTCAAAAATTGTGCTCAGAGTTTATTATGCGTGTCTTACATGGATTTGCGCAATGTATGTTTTTTTAAACAGGGTTCAAATCATAAGCTAATGGTCACTCAGTCCGTATCTGTTTAATAAAAAACAACGCTCAACATTCTCCTTCATTTTTCCCCACATATTTGTATTCACTCCTCGGTATAAAGACTGAGGTGTTTGCGCGCAAGTCACTGTTTTAGGCCTAACCCTCATATGAAATGATCTACTGCAAATTGCCTTATATGGGGTTTTTTAAAAAAAATTAAATAACAAAGAAGAAATAAAAAAGAAGCGATTCATTTCAGCCTGCACGTTAAACAAAAACTTTAGGTCCATGAGAAAACAATAATATGTTGAAGTCTGAGCGCAGAGAGAAAGTCCGTGTGTCTTTTTCAAATGAGTTCATGAAATCATTTTTAATGGAAGAAAAAAAAGACAATTTAAAAACATCTTAGAAAGGCAGGCTGCAGTCTGAGGAGAAATACAAAGCTGAACAACAGTTAAACTTCTCATTTACTGCACCTGT
>OMNW01004675.1:2202-14567 GCA_900303245.1 Selene dorsalis | reverse complement strand
TGTCTTTGAATTGAAGTCGTTGTTGTTGCGACTAAAAAAAAAACAGCATTCCTATATTGATTAGCCTAAATGTAATTAAACGATAAATAATGCATTTTTAATTGTGTTTTCTTTTCACCTAATTAAACCTATAGCTGTTGTTGATTGTACTTATTTGGCTGTGCTATTATATTATCAAATGTTTCACTCTGTTTATGAGCCCACACACGAACTGCAGGCAACGGACAGACCAAGTTGATTAGTTAGTAGAGGCCTGTTCAGGCTGCTGTGATCCTTGACTTTTTTTTCCCCTCCTAAAAACCAGTTCGAAAGTGCAGCTGAGAGCCTGTTGAGGAAACATCATGTTGAAACAGCGCAGACCGTGATGTAACCTCCACAGGTAGACATGATATTTCCAGGCACGCTGATCTTATTGATCTGTCTTGTGTTTCGCTGACATCACTGCATGTTAAACGCTGCCTCACCTCACCTCTCCCCGCCCGTCTCCTGCACATAGAAATTTTAAAAAAAAGAAAAGAAAAGAAAAGAAATGTGCTGTTTGAGGATATAGATTGGAGGAAGATCTCCGGACGGCTGCCTCCATCAAACAAAAGACTCTTTATATCACAAAGACCCCAGCCCGTCACCTTTCCAAGCCTAGTCACATCCACAGCCGCCTGTGGTTAAAGCAGACGAGGGCTGGATCAAGTAACTTCACTGTTGGCAAACTGACGCTCCAGATAGATGCCTTGATAATAATATTTTCATTACTGGCATGAGTACTTGTGAACACAGCACGGAGAGCAAGGAGGACGGAGTTTGAACCAGAAGGTCTGGGTTTTATTCCCCCAAGGCGGAAAGAAGATATGGCTTTTTAATTAATAACCCTCATAGTGCTGTAAATCACCTACACATGGTTTCACAATGCATGTGTGCTGCTGGTACCAGTTTGTTGAAGACCATGTGCTGGAAGTTGTGAAAGTAATAGTAGCCTCTGATAATAATCAGAGGGTTTCTTCATGCTACCAAAATCAATATATAGTGAAATAATTAACCAACTAAATAACTAAAAGCACGGAGCAAAAATACAGGCTGCGTTTTTAAGAGTATAATTTTTCTAAGTCAGTGTAAGAAAATGTTAATATTGCTCCAGGAAGAGGTTGCCTCTTTCAGCCCTGATTCCCACCTAAATGACTTTTATACAGTCACTAAATACCACTGTTCTTAAAGCATTCATCCTAAAAATGAATTGCGTTTGAGATGTAATTTTCCTCTTTATCAATTATTTCACATTAAGCATCTTGGCCATCTGATTTAACAGCTAATATTCATCTCTGCTAAATTCGGGCAGCTGCAAATTTAAACATTGGTGTTTCCAGTTTACTGCAGCCCCACCACGTGAACATTAAAGCCACCCTGAGCTCATTTTACAGGCCCACTGCTCCACAATTTAAGATGCTAGTCTTTTGGCTGAGGTAGGTGTGCTTCATAAAGATTACAGAACTGCTCTGGAAATCAATCCCCCCCACACTCACCCTTCTCAACAGCACACAGGCTGCCATTATCTGCAGCAAGTGGCTTCCACAGGTAGATCTGCCACCCCTTTGAATTAAGGTGGGTAGGTTGTACACCCCTAGGCGTCTGTCTGTCTCTTGCCGGAAAGCCAATCTCTCAATGTCTCGTTGCTGCTGTGTAGATAATGTAGCCTACATCTCCAATCTCTCTCCTTCTCACACACTCTTGTGGTGTTTAAGAGCAAAACAAAGACTCACCTGTTTTGGGTTTGTGGTATCCATTTTGGCTGCTCCCCGTACCATCACTTTCCCTGTGACAATTTCCGCAACAGATATATGGTTAACACGCATTCACTGGGCATGTTTATTCATGCAACTATCCAATCAGCCAATGGTGTGGCAAGAGTTATGCATAAAATCATGCAGATACAGGTCAGGAGGTCAGATAAAGTCAGAATTTGAATCCACACCTGCCTTGTGTCAACAATCCAGGCGGCTGTTGTTGGTGTGACAATGTTTTCTTGGCATCTTGAACCTCTACCAGGTAATTAATCATGGTTTGAATGCCACTGTATATTTTAGTGTTGCTACCATATGTATTTCTTTATAGCTATACCACCCTCTAATTAATATTTTCAGTAAAACTGGACACCATGTAGCAAAACAAAAGTTGTCTCAAACCAGTTTTGTGAATGTGACAGTGAGTTCCTGCTGAGTCACTACATCTGAATCCAGTAGAACGACTTTCGGGACCTAGGACAGGGGACTGGCAGCATTCATGTGTAGTTGACATTGGTGATGATATTGTGTCAACATGGACCAGAATCTTGGTGCACCTTGGTATCCAACCTGGTAAAGTGTACATTAAAAACAAGGCTGAGACTTTACTGAATCCAGCCAGGGCTTTTCTGCTTGTCATCCCCTCTCTCTGCCCTGCAGGTCTGTCATTCTCTCTGTCTCATAAACAACAGGAGGAAATGTTTTATTTTTGCTCAGTGAAGAAAAGAAGAACACTTACAACAGCGCAACACTGTAAAACTACACGCTCACAAGTAAGATTCCTGCATTCAAACTTGAGTGAATTACAATTAATCACTTTCTGCAATTATTTTTCAGTTAGGCCTAAGTCTGTTGGTGCTTTGTATACTATGCTGGATTCTGTTAGTGTCTGTCATTCCTATGAACTATTTGAGACATGTTATGGATAAATGTCCTATACATGCATTAAGTTTTTTTGTTTTTTTCTTAGTAGTAGCCTATATATTCCGTTGTAATCTCTGCATAATCACCACCATTTAATTTGTTGTAATTTATTTATTTTATCTCACAGGTGACTATAACAGATTACAATTACATTTATTTTGTGATTTAATTGCATCACATGAAAGCAGTTACTCTCCAATACTGATCATATTTGATAGCCTACATTAACTTGTGATCAGTAGCCTATTTATCTACTACCAGTCTTTAGCACCAGCAGCCTGTAATACAAAATGTAGCTACATATAAGCTTTAATATACCAGCAGCCTGTAATACAAAATACAGCTACATATAAGCTTTAATATACCTGTAGGAATACAAAGAGGCGCCTATGATTGACTGTATGAAAGTATGACTACTACGTCTATGTTTGGAGGCAGACTTTGCTGAAGTTTCAAGAGGACCGTGATGACCCGGTTGTTATTCCGGCACACAGAAGCGCGTAGTAGTTGACCCGGAAGTAGCTCGATTCACGCGTGAATCGTTG
The DNA here is from genome assembly GCA_900303245.1 of Selene dorsalis. Taxonomy (NCBI): domain Eukaryota; kingdom Metazoa; phylum Chordata; class Actinopteri; order Carangiformes; family Carangidae; genus Selene; species Selene dorsalis. Next base: position 11,326 of record OMNW01004675.1, on the reverse strand, counting down.
AAGAAACGGAGGCAAGTCGGTGGAGACGAGCGGGACACGGTCAGAAGAAACAGTTTTTAACCATCAGCAGCCATGTAAGTATCAATGATGATCACCCAGACTCTGAGGGAATGGACATGTTCACTATTAGAGCCTGAACGCAGAGTCGCAGCAGCTCGTAGCCACAATGCTAACCTGGTTAGCATGTGGGAGAGTCACCAATGCTAGCGAGGCCGGTTAGCCGTCAATAAACCCATTGTGCGTTGTTTCAATCATTCTTTGTGTTTCCAAGCTAATGTATAACGTTGTTGCAATAGAAAACAATGTATTTAAAGCCTAACTTATGCTTATGAGCTTATTGAGATGCAATGGTAAATAGTAAGAAATCAGAAGTCATACATTGCTACATGCTAGTTCGTCATATGCTAACATCAAGCTCAGCAGTGGCTCTTTCTCCGCTTGTGATTAGTTACGTTTTAATTAGACTATAACAATGAAAAAGTAGATGAACCCTAATGATGAGGTCTCATGGTGCCAAAGTTGAACCTTACGCGTACATTGAAAGAGTAGTCTACTTTAAGTTAATTCAATAAACGTGCTCTTTGTGTGTTTTGGCGAGGGGTTTGGGTCATGTGTTGATAAATGAAATGTCTTTTCTCGTTTTCATTTCCGTCGAACCGTTTGTTTGTTTTTTTCTGATAAACATAGGTCGAATCGCTCATTACTGTGTTTTACACCTGCAATAAACCAATGTAATAACACGATAGTTATCTGATGTGTGGCAGCCCGTGGCAACATGTTATTTTGCTCCATGAACTAGGTAGAAAGTGACTTTGAAGACACTGCTACACTGAAATATCAACATATCTTATTATACTATAATATAAGTAAATTGCAGCTATTTTTGTGTATTACTTTTTATGAAAAAAATATACGGTGTATGCAGTCTGTCACATATTAAGATGTCCTGCTTTTCTCTGTTTTGTCACATTTAATACTTTGGGGTGTTGAACTGGTATTTGAACTAAACAAAACATTTGAATATGTCATCTTAGACCCTGATATCTGACATATATATATATCTGACATAGATAGATGATTAATTAAGGATAGATAAAAATCTATCAAATAATTGGAAGGTTAAAGTTATTATATTTATTATGTATAATAACCACCTAAATTGTTATTATTTGTCATTCATCAGGAGTTTGTTAACAAAGCCCAAGTCTGAGATGACTCCAGAGGAGCTGCAGAAGCGAGAGGAGGAGGAGTTTAACACTGGGCCCCTGTCTGTGCTCACCCAGTCAGTCAAAAACAACACACAGGTCCTCATTAACTGTCGCAACAACAAGAAGCTGCTCGGCAGAGTCAAGGCCTTTGACAGGTACGGAGCCCAGTCACTGATTCATAAAACAACAGGATTGATTGCACAACATCAACTTAATGTTTTTGTGCAAACGTGGTGCAAATACTGCCCTTTAAACACCTGTCCTTATTAATTACTAAATATTACAGCGCCACATGCATACATACATATATACATGTGACTATTTGAGTATGGTTGGTTATTTTTATAGTGTAGCATAGTATTTGTTTTTTAATGACATTTTCAGACACATTTTTTGCATCAACAAACAAAATAGTGCAATCACAGCTTTTCCCGTCAAGTGAACATGTGATTGTTCTTTAAGATATCAAAATAGGGAAATTTGATCCTTTAATGACCTCAAAAATTTTGAAGGGTATTAAATTTTCCTTTCACAGATTGAATAATTACAAGAAAAAGATCCAAAGAATCCTGTTGTGTTGTGCCCTTTATCAAACCATACTTTTTTCCTCTGTCATTGCCATTTGCAGGCACTGCAACATGGTCCTGGAGAACGTGAAGGAGATGTGGACGGAAGTTCCCAAGAGTGGGAAGGGGAAAAAGAAGTCTAAGCCCGTGAATAAGGACCGCTACATTTCTAAGATGTTCCTGAGAGGCGACTCTGTCATCGTCGTGCTGAGAAATCCTCTGATCACGGGAAAATGAACTGCTTGCGTTGCGCCGAGCTGAAGCAGTCACCCAGGCCTTTTTTCTCTTTTTTGTTTCTTCACTTGAAAGATTTGAAGGCAGTGGACTGTGTGAGCTTTGTTTTTGAGTTTTGTTGTTGGATAACTGTACTCCCAGTTGAAACTGAAATCTAGTGTCTTCTCTAGGATGAATCTAGGATGTTTCGTCTGTTTTGAGAAGCGATAAGGCACAACAGTGCCTGGTTTTGTTTTGTCTACAAAAGTCTTCTGTCTTTTTTCAATTTGATAATAAAAGCGATGAATAGTTCCAAGAGTTGTTCAGGTATTTACTTGATTTTAGCAAAATTCTCCATCCACATTACAGTTATTTCTTGCTGAACTTATTCAATATCCATCACATGTATTGTAGAAAGCTTTGACAAAAATGTCTCTTTTCCTGGGTAGTCTTGTCAGCCCCCCCACCTCCCACTGTCACCCTTTCACTCTCCCCTGACAGTATCTAATGTGTCAGGCTTGATTTCAGCCAGCAGCGCTCAATATGCGACAAACTGCCGTTTAAAGGCCCACTGCATTATTGATGAGACCAGATGCGCTGACTGTCACTTCACACCCTCCTCTCTCGCTCCATTTCAGGCTGTTCCTCTGTCGCTCGGCCCCTCCTGACCACTTTGTTAATTGTCTTAATAGCTCAACAGCTCATCTCACCTTACGTCTCTCTAACAGTTGGCACCTAACCTCGGCTCTTTGGTGCTCTCAGATTTAGTATATGGGCTTTTGATTGTGTGAGTAAATAAAAAGCTTTTTTTGAATTGAACAATTTTTGGAAGGCTGGACAGCATCGATTTCTGATAAAGTGTCTACATCTTCTGTGGGCCTTATATTTAGAGTACAACTCCCTGAAGTGAGCAAAGGCATTTTACATTCACTCTAAATCTAATTTATCATTTTGAAATAGATGATACTATACCCTACTTTCCCTCCTACCATCTTGACATCTCACATTTCATACCTGTCATTACACAACACGTTTGTACTCTGACTGTTAACCCAAGATCGCCTGAGGCTGGCACCTGTGGAGTGTCTGTGTGTGGGCAACAAGGCCTCATTGATTTACCGCTCTCAGGTGAAGCCTGCTGGGTCAGAAGGAGGAGAATTAGTCTGAGCACTGAATTTGAAATGCAGTGAACTTTTATTACCTTTCCGACTAATGTAATATTATCCTTTGCATTCCTGCTTTAGGCAAATCTTGACTTTTACTAAAAGTTTGAGCAAGATCATGTTGCAGGGCTGGAAGTTTTTGCATCGGCAGCTGAAGACATAAGAAAATGGGGCTACTGACGGGCCCTGGCCACCAGGAGTCTCCCAAGTGAGTCATCTCAATTCTTTCATAGTTTAAATACTGAACTAATTCAATTCTTACTGTAGATTTTGTTTTTTGCACTTTAAGGAAGAGAACACTGTATTGTGTAGAAAACTACACGATACAATTTACAAGGTAATTAATAGCATCATCATTTATGTTTGTCCTAGTGCAACTACCACAAGACTTCAGATTGAATGATTAATAGAGTCTCTCTGAAAGTTCACAGGAGCGGGTTATAGTTAGTGTGGTCGTTGTTTTGATGATGATGATGATGATGGTGGTGGAAAGTGCTGTCTGAAATTGATCAAGTGGGTTGTAATTAGGTTGACTGTGAAGGCCATACATCATTTCCAAAATCAGACAAGCCATTCAATAACCCCCTCATGGAAATACTGTAGGTGTATCTTATATGTCATCTGTGTCTGTACTTTTTTATGACTTTGCAACTTCATTGTGCTAAATTACAAAGAAATCCAAAATCAGCACAGCTTGTAGGTGGCAGTGCAGGATCCTCATGACCAGACCAGATTCTCAGGTCCATTTCTGATATCACATCAAGCCAAGTGAGCAGCTGTTGATACCTGCTGGCCACCTCTGGACCCACAAATAGATCCTATGGTATAAAGTATCAAACAGCCCTTGACTGGCCTGTGTTTGATATATTGGAATAACGTTGATTTAGCATTAGCACTATTTGACATGACCATGTGCAGCATCCTTTATAGGACAAAGTGCTGTCAAATAGCAGATGGGTCTGAAGATGTCTGCGATATATAAACAACTATGGGGAGTTCATTTGTTGGGTATCTTCGTACACTTTTCTCATGTTACTTCACTCATCTAGAGACGCTTCAAGAATCCCTCTCCCTCCAGATTTTGGGAGGGAGGAGGGGCGGGTGAGTGATCCATGAGCAGGAAGGCAGATGTTTTATTCAGTAGGTAAGCGATAAGAGGGGGGAAGTGTGATTATGATAGCGATCGGTCATGCATCGATACCCAACCCTCCAGGCAACGCGACACCCTGCAACGCATCGATCGGGGCCAGGTAACCGGAGCCGCCGCCGCAGTTTGTTTTCAAGCAGAGCCGCGGTCCGGGTGTCAGAGCCGGGCCAAGGCCAGGTGGAGGAGGGAGAGGGAGAGAGGGGAGGTGCATGAGGAGAGGGGATCGGCTCCATAAACATACAAACACCGCCTTCATTCATCTCCATGACTTTAAGTGTGAATGGCAGCAACTGCGTTGAGACGTTCAGTGGCAGCCAAAATAAGAGGGATCGGGTGTATCGAGCTGCTGCGTTTGACCCGGCCTGGCCTATTTACAAACAATCACTGCTGTAGTGGGAAAGAAAGTGGCCTAAACGAGTTCTGGCTCTGTTGATATTTAAAATGACATTTTATCTTACATTATTTATGGGCTACCAATACGCGGAGATAGTGACCATTATCCGACAGTATGGCTGTGTAGCTAGTTAGTGGTGATAGGTCACTAATCAAAAATAAGCTAGTGGAGCTAGCCTATATTTTCCATACTAAGGTCATGAGTCCAGATGTTCTCAGCAAACCCCATCCAATTTAGAAATTAATGAATGGCCATTTAAAGCCATTGTAGCTTTTGATAAAAAAAAGAGTAACATTATATTTAAAAAATTATGATCATTTAAGATATACTACCTATTTTCCATTCAGCATTTATCTAATTTCAACTTTAGAGGATCTTTTTTTAGAAATTGTCATCTTGAGTTTGACAGTTCACTCTCACCCTGGTAACAGTACCTGGAAGTCTCAACCATCTCAGATCAATGTCAAATTCCTCAAATCCCCAAATTCCTGTGAACCATATCACACTGTTTTAATCCACAAGAGTTTGTTGCCACGGCTCCTCTGTGTGAATGTTAATGTTCATTATTCTTATGCATACTGAGGACTTTTCATCCATGTTGCCAATGGAAAGTAAGGAGTATGCCACTCCATCCCTTTAAGTGATTTTGATTCATTTTTAGATGTTTAAACCAAAGAAAGTACAAGAATCAGGCTTAATAGAAATTCTCAATCTGTAGCATGCATGAATATGTGCAACACAGGAATGTAAAATACCTGGGAGGTTAGCACCCAAATTTCCTGATTGTCTTTAACTGTAGGTATAAGGTCCAGGCTGATATGTATAGCTAGCCTATATAACCCTCATTTAATTTTCAATTATGCTATGTAGGCCTACATTTTGGATAACAAATTTTCTTCTTGAGGAAAGGTGGCAAAATATTTTTTTCTGACCCTGTTTTTGATGTTGAGATAAAAATTGCAACTCATACGTGCAAAAAACAACAACAACAACAACAACAACAACAACAACAACAACAAAATTACACACCATAAGAAGATATATAGGCACATCCAGCCTGTCCTTAGAATTTTTTTCCCAATGCAGCAGAGTGAGGGGATAAGTGACTAACCTGTTTGTAATATGTTATGGTTATATTGCCATCTAGTGGTTTTGATAAGTAATATAGTTTCCCAATATAAATTATTTTTTATCTGGGCTATCAGGACAGTGTGTCTTGAAAATGTCTTGAAAGCACCACTTAATCTAATGATATTTGACATAATATGCAAGTCAGTTGTTGGACTTTGTTTTGATCTCTATCATGAACATCTGACAAGCTGACAAAACAGATTGACTTTTCACATCATCGGTAGCACAATGCTCTGTTATGGAGATGAAATCACAAGTTTGAAGTTATTAATTCAGAAAATTGCACTATTTTTTGTGTGTTGCCCACCATGAGGAGAGAAACCTGGTTTCTCTGTCAGCATCTCCCAGTTTGCCCTGTGAGGAGGAGCTCAAGGCCCACGTACACTCAGGACATGTCACTTGGACTCTATAAAATCCTACTGCTGCCCTTTGCCGAGCTGGCCTCCAGCCCAGACCTCTTGTTGAACAGTTGTGTCTCGCTCACATTTGCAAATGTTACCCTCCTCCACTAACATTCCTTCACTGTAAAAAAAAAAACAAACCCATAATAATAGAGATGGAGTGAGTGTTTAAATACATTACACATCGCATTTATGTCCTTAACAATTCTACCTGGAGCTCTGGAATAAAAACTAAATCCCAGTCTCAGGATCCAAACTAACATTTTTTTTCTTCCTTGGTTAAGCTTGGTTGTATTATTCCCTGTCTCCATCTGCTATTCGGACAACAATGCAGGCTGAGGCTTTCAGACGCTGCCTCAGGACTGTGTGCTTCCACAAGTCCTGGGCTCTCTGATATAAGATGTAGTAGATGTGCCGGCTGTTTACATAATAGCCTCTCTACACACTCACAGAGATGGAGAGATGACTAGAAGTGTAATTCAGTCTTGCTGATCAAGCACATCCACTATATTAATCTTGCCACTCTGTGCCTCTTCAGCTGCTTGTCCCCCCTCTGCCATTTTTCAGAACACTTGCTACAGCCACACTCCTCCAATTCTCACGAGGCCTCCTCCATGCTGTCCAGCAGGTCTTCTGTCAGGCTGCCAGCTGTGGACGATGTCGACCAACTGACGTCAAGCTGTGGAAATAAAGCTGTGGTAGGAGGAGCACAGGAGAAACCTAAAATTACTGCATGACTCTCTCCAATGTGTTTATGGGCTACTTTCTGGGAACAGGGCCTTTTTGAGAAGCAGCGAATACAAATCACACCAATGCCTCAGGAGCTGATGTTAATAATGTGAGAAACTGCAGCAACAGGGAAGAAATTGGGGTTTACTTGACAGTTTAAGTGGACAGTAGAGTTAACAGGGGACACGTGGCTATAAAAAAAAATACCAGACCAACAGTTGCTCAGAGCAGTCAGCTTGTATATCTTGAGAGTGTGTGTGGTGAGACTAAAGGCATATTGGCTTTCTGGATGTTTACACATGCCATGCAGACGTAATGCATTCCTTTCTCATCCTCTCTTCCACTTCTGTCCCCATTAGGAAGAGCGAGTGCTTTTAGTGTGTACACTGTCTCATTGTTGAAAAGTGGGCCATGTGAGGCATATAACTCCTTTTTCCATTCACCGTTAACAGAATTAGAAACTATTACCTCAGCATTTCACACAACTTATTTAAAGAGCTCCTACAGTTCAGCGCTGTTGAGTCCTGGGTTACTATCTATCCTTTGAGTAAAAGCTCTGCTTGTTTATTTTTCTTTCTAACTTTTTTTTAAATTATTATTAGTCCTGGAACAGTGCTCATTACGCCACAGAAAGCCTATCTATAGCGTGATCACAGAAGCCACAGTAGCTAATAGAAGGCTGAAGTTTTGAACCCCAGCAGCCAGCAGGGCGAGGTGGAGGGCTTGGCTAGGCGTCTGGTTGATGAGATGCTACCTTCAGGTACTATTGGAATATGGGATATTTCTGTGATACCCCAGTTTGTCCAAATGTGAGATGTAGGAGGGGATTGTGCACATGGCAGTCATGTTATTGATATCAAGCGGGTGCGTGCGTGTGTGTTTTAACCCTGTGGTTACAGAACTTGGGTCCACGCTTGCTATTCTGATGCCTTGATGTATTAATGGGTGAGGTAGGCAACCAGTTCATGTTTAGCTGTTCCTAGTATGGTGAGCAAAATTGGGCACTGGTTCAGCTGGTTCAGATGACCATCTTGGCACATGTGGAGCAAAAATCCTAAAGCTAAAATCCACCATATTACAACAAGAAGAGGAACTTATTTATCAGTGAGTGAGTAATTTATTCACGATTTAGTAGGCTATGCTTACAGTTTTTTATTCATCTATTAAGAGGCCATTAGGTATTTTAGGCAAAAGTATTTTCTTGTCAACAGTGACAGAAGTTTAAAAAAAAGAAAGAAAAAAAAAGGTGCAGAAGCATTACTAATCGAAATTTTTAAGTAGCAAAAATAAAAACAAATAATCGGACAGGAGTGTTGTATTATATCATTTGATTGTTGCTTGTCATAACATACAGTAATGTACAAGAGAGGATTTGTGTTGCAGCTGGTGGAGGCTTTATATAGGCTACAGTTTAATTATTTATTTGAAGTCAGTGCAACACATCTCATAATTCATATTCAGTAATGAGTAACTACGGACAGCGTTTCAATAAAAGGAATATTGAAGTGCAAGTAGCCTAACGGGGAACAGGAATATTTAAGTAGGCCTACTTATACAGTGCTAAACAATTTGGTTACTGGTACAGTTTAGGATAATGTTTGCCATTTTCAGTTCCTCTAAAAATGAATCACAACAAAAGTCACTGAAAATCCAAAACGGTCGCGTTGTTGAGTTGGAGTTTTTTTTTCCGAGGCGGACCTAAACGCATCGCAGGATTGTAGCCTACTTGGAAGCTGGCGGGTTGGGCCAGACTCCAATGAATTTGCACAAACCTACCGACAGACCGACCGACCAACCGAGGGAGGGAGCGGAGGAAAAAAGTCCGACGCAGGCATACGGGGGGGTTTAATCTCCAGAAAGAGAGCGATAAACCGACTGAAAGTGTGACAAGAGCAGGGCTGTTATTTTGTCTTTTTGTCCCCGCTGGAGCTCCGCTTCTCCTCGGCTTCACCTCTTTTTTGCTCGTACAGACAAATGTGGGATAGTGATTGGAGTTGACAAGCCCGCTCCACTACTGTATCTACTCTCTGCCCCCTCCTCCTCCACCTCTCCTCTCCTCCTCCTCCTCTCCCGCTCCACACAACCAGGAAATCGTCGAGGTGTGCTTCTTTATCCCGCTGGTGGCTACCCCGTTTGCGGGTGTAGATGTGCTTTCTTTCATAGCCGATATTC